>JBBPDA010140814.1:0-21311 GCA_037974385.1 Arnoldichthys spilopterus
AAGTTATTTTTGTGACCATTTTGAGTTTTTCTTTCATTGACTGAAGGGTACCAACAATTTTGTCCATGTGTGTATACCCATCAAGTTCAATACAACCTATACCATCAAAAAGAGTTTGGACTGACCAATTGTACCCATCCACAACCACCTTAAAACACCAATCCTCAATAGAAACTGGCTCTAAAAAAAGGGGGGGGGGCACATTTAGGGTGTACAAACCCCATTTTCTGAAAAATTACATTTTTTAAATAAAATGTACAAAAAAGTGTGATTTACTAAACATCTTGAACTATCTTAAATTATTTAACTTATAAAAGTAAAAAAAAAAGATTAAATGTTTTCAACTGTCAACTTAAATGTATTTTGTACATTTAAACAAAATTTAGAATTTTCACATTCAAAAAATGTTGGGACAGAGCAAATAAGAGTTTGTAAAATACTCAAGTTAACTGTTTTGAAACACTGTACAATAAGCAGGTCTGCCGAAACAGGTGAGGGTATCATGACTGGGTACAAAAGTAGCATTCATGAAAGGCTTAGTCTCTGCAAGCAAAGATTTACCACTTTATTCCAAGACAGAATTGTCTGTTAGATCAAAAGAACTTTCTCAACACAAGACTACAAAGGATTGAGGTCTTTACATCATCCACAGTACATAATATTTTGAAAAGATTCAGGGAATCCAGAGAAATCTCAGTCCCTGTAGGACAAAGACAGAAACATTTAAGCCTTCAGAGGCCCTGCCTAAGAAACCCTCATCCTACTGTGATAAATTTAGCTATGGGGGAAAAAATGGACTTGATGATCTCTATATGCCAAAGATGAAATGGACCATCCAGACTGTTATCAGTGACAGGTGAATAAGCCAATTTAATTCCCACAGCATGGGTGTGAAGAATTTTAGAGACATATTCTGCCATCAAGTCCAGATCTGTCTCCTATTGAAAATGTATAGAGCTTTAAGAAGAGGAGAGTCAAACAACAGACACCATGGACTGATGAAGAAGCTAAAGTCTTGTATAAAGCAATAATGGGCAAAAAAGTGTAATTAAAAGAAAAGGTGGTGTAACACAGTTGCACAGTAAACACGCCTCTGTCCCAATGTCAGGAATGTTCGGTGATGTGTTGGAAACAAGCGCAATGTTGGGAATTGTAAGAAACGAAGGTATTTAATAAAGAACACAAGAAAAACACTAAACACGAAACCAAACTAGAAAACAAAAACAAGAATCCAAGATACAAACAACTATGCTGGTACACAAACATGGAAGGACGTTAACGAAACGCAATGAGGACTGAAAGACAGGGGTAATTATACTAAACACAAATCTACAACACCTGGGAGACACGAGACAGCTGAAGGGGCGTGGCTAAGACAAACTCGCAGACAACCAAAACACTGACACATGGAACGCATGGGGGCGTGTACGTCACATAGCCTTCCAGGGTTCATGGTGTCTAGGGCGGGACACGGGGCGTTCAGAGTCGTGAGGGTGGGACCAGGCTGCCTTGCACTAGCATATTCCTCTGGCGTCCTGGACCTTGAGGAATTGCTCGGAGACTCGGTGACTCGGTTCTCTGATTCGATGACTCGGTTCTCTGATTCGATGACTCTGTGACTCTAACGATGTGTGGAGGCGGGCCTTCCGGGCTCAGAACTAATGATCCCTGCTGTGGAAGTAAGGCTTTCCGATGCGGCTTGTGAAGGCACTCGGGGAGATCCCTCTGCCTCTACGTGCTGCACTGCCTGTACGGAAACCTCCTTGGTGACGTGTCTTGCCGTCTGAGTTGAGGTCTCCGCAGTCACGCGCAGCTGGAAACTCCCCTTGTCGTCGGCCGCCGCTTCTGGACCTGAGGCTGAGGTTTTTGCTCGCCAGGTTCCAGGTGCTACATCTCTCCCAGCAGCACGCTGGATATTTCGAGCACCCTATGGGTAGAGCTTTTGTGGGCTGCCCCATTCCATGACAGAGCCGCCTCTGGGATTCCACTGACTACCGGCTCGGCAATGCGCCTTTCCTTGTGCTTCTGACGCCTTCGTGAAGCGTCGCCAGTAGCCGATGGAGGCTCATATCCCCTTTGGCTCTGCCACACAAGCAAGCCCAATGGTCTCCTAAGCTCGCCCAGTTCAGCTTTCCCACAACTCGCCTCGTACTGCTTCAGGTCCCTCAGTAATATCTCACCCTCCTTTGGATCTCTGCCGCACCTCTTCCATTCCTCCACCTCCTGCTCCCAAATTGCTGTTTCCATTTTTCTGCATTTCGTTCTGTCAGGAATGTTCGGTGATGTGTTGGAAACAAGCGCAATATTGGGAATTGTAAGAAACAAAAATAGGAATCCAAGATACAAACAACTATGCTGGTGGAAGGACGTTAACAAAACGCAACGAGGACTGAAACACAGGGGTAATTATACTTAACACAAATCTACAACACCTGGGAGACACGAGACAGCTGACGGGGCGTGGCTAAGACAAACACGCAGACCACCAAAACACTGACACATGGAACGCATGGGGGCGTGTACGTCACACCCAACCTTTTGAGCTTTTTTTTTGAGAATTTGTTTATTTTACAAAATACAGTTGATAAGTGAAAACACTGGAAATGATTATATGATTAAAACTTCTATGAGTTACATAAAAGTTCAAGAGACTATCACACATTCTTGTTTTTATTGCATTTTATGAAAAATCCCAACTTTTCTGGAAAAGGGGTTTGTAGTTCAGATCCCCTGTTGCATTGGGCAGATCTCATGAGATACATTTGGCGACAATAACTGTGATCATTTCCATTGAACTTTCTGAATTTGTCCAGTCTGTGTTTTGTCTATGTTTTGTTAGATGTGATATTTTATGTGATATTTCAGAGTAATAAGCCAACAGAATGCAGTAGGTTACCATGGTTTTGGAAAATGCAAAGAGGCAAAATCCCTGCAACAACAGCTCTAAGTGTCTAACTGCTTTGACAAATTGGCGACCACTTGAGTTAGAGTAGGTTTGAAATGTGCCTCTGCATCATTTTAAAACCCAAACTATACAATCTATAATTTTAAAATATAGAGGTCATTATTAAGGGGTCAACAGTGTTTTGTGTTTTGTACAAATCAAATCAGGTCTGCAGGAGACAACTGTCTTTGGTCCGTTTAAATGTCTTTTGGTTTTGGTTGGAATTGAACTGACCAGAATTTGGTCTGAACCAGGCTTTGCATGGCAGCAAACTGCTCTGGCAGAGCACCCTTAGGGTGTGTTCAGATCTGACAGGTCAGTTGTGACATTTTACCCATAGGATTTCTGTTTACATCTTTTGGTTTGGTGTCAAATATGTCAACATGCCATCAATATGTCATGGTTTCAACAGGAACAGTATAAAAGTAGAGTGTTGGGACTCTTTACACACAGTCCCACCAGGCATGGTGGGTTCAAACTCACAAGCTCTTAATGTTTCGGGAAATGCTTAGACCTATGTAGCGTTTTCCAGTACCTGAACCAAGAACATGAGAATATTTGGTTAAAATGGGAGTTTCAGTTAGCCCAACAAAAAACTTGCTGTATGTTACTTGGCTAGAAAACTGAAATTTTCAGTTTTTTGTTTAATTTAGGGAGCTCTCACACCTACAGTATGTGCTCTAGTCAAAATCAGTTGATGCATTTGTAAACATGGAGCTTTTTCCTTTTGGGTCATTTACTCTTCACACAGATGACCAAAATGCATCATTACAAACCATGTGAGAAAGTTCACTCAGCAAGAATGTAAATAGGAGAAGAGGGAAAAATATTGCAATGCAATACAGAGCTATGACAGAGTTGGCATTTGCACATAACTGTGGTGATTATCTGGGCAACATACCCAGCAAAACTATATCAGTCAATGCACTTTGAGAAAAAACGCTGAATACATTAAACTGCTTCATACTTTGCCATCTGAATGCAAAGCATACCTGGTGAAAGCTGTGTAGCTCTTCGGCTGTTACACTCTCTACATATTTTAAATTAGAATGTTTTCCAGACTTTCTAAGCCACTTGCCCAACCTCGTAACAGCAGCTATGAAAAGATTTGTAGGAGGAGCATGGAGCACCCACCAGAACCTCGGTCAGTGGTGGCCTAGTGGTTAGGACATTGCCCATAGGTTCGCGTCCCGGCCCAGCCATTACTGAGGTACCCTTGATCAAGGTACTGTCCTGCTACACTGCTCCCTGGGCGCTACTGATAGCTGCCTGCTGCTCCACGTGTGATGGGTTAAATGCAGAGGTCACATTTCGTTGTGGTGCTTATGTGTGTGTTCACAATGACAAATAGTCACTTTCATGAATAACGCCTTTAGAAAGTAAGTGTCCAAAAGTAAACATACTGACCGTGTTGAAGTTGGGGAAAAGGCTGAGGGGGGAGGAGCCATTAACCCTCAGAGGGAGAATGTGCTTCAGGTCCAGCTGAGGTTGCAGTGGTCGGCCAGGGAGAGGCAGAGATGTCAGTAAAGGACTGCCCTGGACAGGACTTCCTATAAGAACAGAAAAACAAGAATCAGAAAAAATTTTTTATTTACATTTACATTTATTCATTTGGCTGACGCTTTTATCCAAAGTGACTTCCAAGACACAGCATAGGGCAACTCTGAAGTGAGTGCTACAAAGAGTCCAACACATTTCTCTTAGTTGTAAAATACAGAAAGCCAGTGCTACAATAAATACAGATGTCAAGTGCTACAATAAAACTAAGTGGAACATTACTATCTGGGAGACATTCAGTCAGTTATCAGGTAGCAATAGTTATATGACCGATAGGCTTATGTGCTGAGGTGGGTGTGGAACAGTTGAGTTTTGAGACGCTTCTTGAATGTGGAGAGAGACTCTGCAGATCTATTGTCGCTGGGCAGCTCGTTCCACCACCGAGGAATAATGAAGAAGAATAGTCTGGAGTCTTTGATCCCACATGGGGATGGAATCTCCAACCGCTGTTCCCACGCTGATCAGGTGGGTGTGTAGGACTGAATCAGTGTGTCCATGTAGCTGGGAGCTGATCCATTGATGATCTTGTAGACAAGCATCAAGGACTTGAACTTGATTTGTGCCAAGATGGGACGCCAATGCAGGAAGCGAAGCAGCGGCGTCACGTGAGCTCATATCGTGAGCTGCTGCATTCTGAATACTCTGCAGTGGTATAACTGAGGCTACAGGTCGACTGGCCAGCAACAAGTTACAGTGCTGAATTTTCATCAACATAATTATGAGAATTTTCCTTAAAAGTGTAGCTTTGATTAGACGCTTCAAAACTGAACACTGAGATTATATTTCTCCATGTTTTTTTATGTGCTGTTTCTTTTCAGAAGATTAAGTGACTCCCGATCTTCGCTGAGGGGAAAACTTCCTGCAGGAGATCAGGCACATTAGCAGCTAATCAGGATTAATTAAAACCCCCGCCGCTTACTATGTCTTCCTGTCTCTCCTTCTTACTCATCCTCATATCTCGTATTTATACTTTGGCCTGCTTTCTTCCTATCCCTTACCTTACCTCCACTTTCTCTCTACCTTTCTCATGTTCATGTTCTCTCTCTCTCTCTCTCAACCATCTGCCCTCTCTAAGTTCTGCATCACTACTCTCATATCTTTTGCTTGGACTGCATAATATTTTAGTGCTGCACATTGTAGCCCTCAGGCAACAAATCACCCACTCTGGCCTCCAAACAGCACGACAAATATGATTTTTAAAATATACATATACATTTCTGCATATGACTTTGCTGGATGACATGTTCATGGACAAAGTTACACTCTATGGAACCACAAACCGCCACTAGCCACCCAACCCACCAGAACTATGTCCATTTTGCTAGTATATTTAAAGTACAAGTAATATTGGAAATCTGTGGTTAAAAGGGTTGCCAGATTATTATTACAAATTCGACACAGAACTTCTACAAATTCCCTGGTTACTTTAACAGTAACTGATATAACATTGTAAATTTGTGAAATGCATATGTACCTCCAGTTGACCAGCTAAGTGTCACTTATTAGGACTGGACTGGTTCATTCAATCACTGCAATTAGATAGGACAGCATGATGGACAGTGGTGGCTTTGTGGTTAGGATGATGCCCTTGGGACCTGAAGGTCGCAGATTCAAGTCCCTGCCCGGGCACCACTGAGGTACCTTTATGCAAGATACCATCTTGCTACACTACTCCCTGGGTGCTGTTGATAGCTGCCCGCTGCTCTGCGTGTGATGGGTTAAATGCAGAGGTCACATTTTGTAGTGGTGCTTGAGTGTGTTCACAATGACAAATTTCCACTTTACTTTTCACATATTAGCTAGCACACCCATATGACACATAATAATTTTACAGCTCAACAAAGAAGGAAGTATAAAAAGACTGAAATAAACTCAGACGCTGAATTACAGTATGCAAATGAATCATTATTAAATGGAACCTGTGCTTCAGATAATTGTTCTGAGGGCCTGGTCCATGTATATGTTCTTGATCAGGTTTATAGCAAGTCACATTTCTTGTAGCACAGTCAGCAGTTTCTTTAGAAGCAGATGCATTGTCTGTGAATTTCTTCTGCATTTATTTTGACCACATTACAGATACTTTCAAATAATATCAAGAAGTTCTTGGTAGCAGGGGTGATGGAACGGTTAGGGAGTTTCCCCTGTGACCGGAAGGTGACACTGTGGTACCCGTGAGCAAGGAACACCTTGACAGCATGATGGCACCCTAGAATGGATCTCTGTCTAGACGAAGTTAGTTCCCAAACACAAAAACATTTAAATCTACTTTGTCAAGTCAATTTAGTTTAAACTACACTTTTACAACTGATGACACTTTACAGAATCCAGGTCCGGGTTTCTAAAGGTGACAGAGACAAAAAAAAAACTTAAAATGAAATACATGGACATGGTCCGTTGTAGCTGAACTAGTCTAGGACAGGGGAAACCTTTGATAAATGATTTTTTTGGTTTTTCAATTGGTGAGAATGGAATCATCCACATTTGCCCAGTTCATTACAGTCAATCGTCATGAAGCAACATGATTTCTGATGGCCCTGAGAAGGTCTGGTTATGGTTCATTTAAAGAAAAAAACAGCTTGAGATGCCAATTTTGAGAACATTAAATACACTATAATTATATATTTGTTCCATATGGCATCAATGTACTAGTATTATCCACTTTCTCTAACCTCTCTGATTACCCCCTCCTCTCTCTTTCTTCCTCTCAGCTGGAACGAGACATCGCCCTAATTCTCTGATTGACATGCTGATTGCTAATTAGGGATTATTCGTATTTGTACTTTATACTAATTGCAAAAGGTGATGTTATGAATTTAAACTAACAGCATCCCTACATTCGAAGTAGAAAAATTGCACCCAGTGTTCTTCTTAAAAGCCATTGGTTGGGAATAATTAATGCAACAAACTGTAATCATGGTGAAACCGAAGGAGCTAAATAAAGCTCTCAGGGAAGCAACACTCGAATGGAAAATGCTACAGAGCCTTAGAAAAGACCTCAAACATCCCTGTCAGTACAACTGACAGCTTTTCTGCAAATGGTACTAGAGTATTACACATTTTCCAAAAAAACATGAATGTGAGACATATTAGAGATCTTAATCTAACTGGCCAAAAACTTTATGTAAATTAATTATGAATTATGCAGGTGGAGTTTCAACAAAAAATGACCCAAAATATACAGGCAAATTCACTCAAGACTGCTTTCTAAATAAAGCTGAGTGAATGGCCATGCTAATTTCTTGACCAAGGCATTGAAAACTTTTTTGAAATTGTAGTCCATGACTGAGATTCTTGTATGACTCTTTGTTGTGTTATTGTTCTAGTTTTACAATCCTGCTAGCTAGCACTGGAAATAAGTTTTGTTTAAAAACATTTTAGTTAATTGAACTTCAAATAGTAAGTTAGCAGAATGTTAAACGATGATGTTCTTGTAAATCAAAATATTAAGACAGCCCGGTCACTACATTTTAAAAATGAAAACACGTTTTTTTGTGTGTATGGGAATTCTTTAGTTGTCTTAACACCAAGTTGAATTAAAGTATGCTTTCCTTTATCCACAGTGTGTTTAATACTGCTTACAGTCCCCTACATAAACAAAGATAGAACAGGTAAGACAAACATGTAACATGGAGCTTCTTAGCCTGTTAACTAACTGCCCAGAAGTTAGTTCAACTAAATCATGTTACATAAGGTATGTTTAGCACTTTACTTCATATACACAAAATTTGTGGCTGCAATCGGAACTAAGAATAGTAGTAGTTGTAAAACCTGCACATTTAGCTTTTATCATATTCTGTACCATACCAAGACACTCACATGCCAATGGCAGTTTTAAAACAAACTGGATGAAATTTGCATGGCAATCTCATTTCAAACACCCACCCTTAATGATAATATTTTTCACAATGCCCAAAATGCTGAAACGACAACTGTTTATAAAAGCTAGAAAATAATGGGTTGAAATCTATAAGGGAGGTCATAATAAGTTGAGCTCCATCAGACATGCTGCTGATAGCATGACTTTTGTCATTTGCTTCCATTGTTGGGTTGATGTTATCCATTTAGATGAGCATGCTGATCAATGAGCATAGTTATGGTTTAATGGGCACAGACAAGCAGCACAACACTACTAGACTTTCCAAGTGGCAAAGTTTGAACACTTCTCACATAATCCTTCTTTCTGTTTCTCTTTTCTGACAGACATCCTCCATCGGTCACTGGAGTAGTCTCCTGGATATTTCCTCTGTATAATCCCAGTCTCTGTGTTTAATCTTCCTTGTATACTTGCATTACTTGTATCCTCACTGCATAATATGCAGGCCAAAAAGGATGGGCCCGCCTTTTAAATTCTTGTCCTAATGCTCTTAGTGAAAGTGACTATATGTCACTGTGAACACACTCAAGCACCACAACGAAATGTGACCTTTGCATTTTACCCTTCACACGTGCACATGTGCTATCAGCAGCGCCCGAGGGAACCGCGTAGCGAGACGCCACACAACATCTGCGTGCGTTATCCATCTGCAGTGCTACAGTGGTAAACAACGAAGCTTTGCTACAAATGAGTCCTTGTGTTCAATATAGTGTCATTTTAGGCAGCATTCTTATTGGTTGGTGAGTAAATTAGCAATATTTCAACAAAAAGTCAAACAGCACATGAAATGAGCCTAAATGACATGAATAGTGTTTATCGCAATAAATTCTGGGACAATATATCATCCAAAGAAAGCAGTTATCATGACAGGCCAAGTAAGGTTTCGTGACATTGTGGACACATGTCCATGCTGGTGAAGCCAGTCAGACGCATTCTGCTCTGCACTGAACGATGAAACACGATTCCATCAGCAATTAACAACGAAACGCACATTCTTATTTTTTCTTGTTTATTTTTGTTGCCCAAAATTACACATTTCGCTTCTTTTCCACAATTTTTCACGCTCTACACAACTCTTCACTTTCTCCTCTTGAAAAGCCTTTTCCAGAAGCTTCTCCACCTCCCTGCTTTCCTTTCTTTTCTTTCCTCCTGGGCCTCCTTCTGCTCCCTCGCTCTCGTCTCCTCCACCTCCTTGAGCTTGTTTTGCTCCTGCTTCAGCACCTTCCCCCTTTTTTCTCTTTCCTCCTGGGCCTCCTGCTCCCTCGCTCGTGTCTCCTCTGCCTCCTTCAGCCCTTTGGGCTCATTTTCCTCCTGCTTATGCACTTTCCTCCTCTCTTTTGCTTCCTTTTGTTTCTGCCTCAGCTCCTTCATTAGCTTCTGCTTCTGCAGCACTATAGTAGGAAGTGCCTGCAGGATCCTGTCCTCCCTCTCCCCTTTCACTCTCTCCACGCCCTCGATCCAAACCTGGCTGTGCTCCCTGTTGCGCAGCACCGCCTTCATCTTTCTTGTCATCGTGGCCTTCAGCTTCATGCTTATCTCCTCCACCTCATCGTCCTTCGCAGAGAGCTCAGACCTCAGTTGCTTATTGGCCAGATGGAGCTCCAGGACGCGCCGTATCAGAACAGTGGTCAACTCTTTGCTCACTGTTGCTTCTTTCCGGCTTCCGCCACACACCCCACACTCCACCTGAGCACCTCGCTCCTCCAGTGCCGTCCCTGCGGCTTCTGTCCAGCTCTCGGTGTACCCTCCGTCCTCCACTTGCGCACCTTGCTCCTCCATTGCTGGCCCAGCGGCATCGTCTTGTTCTAGCTTTCTAGATCCTTCTACCTGCTCCAGCAGCTGGTTCATATGAGCGAATGAATCCCAAAGCCTCCTCCATGCATCCTGGATATCAGCGTCGATGCTGCCAAGGCCGAAGACCTTGTCGCTCATGTACTGCATATCCATCCTTATGTCCTCCAATGGGAAAAAACTGAACGCCGGGTTCAAAGAATCAGTTCGACCTGCACGTCCTCGTGCAGTTCACTGTTCTGCCGCACGCAGCCAATTTATAGAGCCCCTATAATGGCCCCTTCCACACATGACCATGCGAGGTGACTCTCTGAGTGATATCATAATGGGCCCTCATACACATGACCATATAAGACAGTGCACTGAGTAATGTCATAATGGGCCATTACATGTATTATCCCTAAGGCAGTTTAGCCCCACCCACTCACACTCAACCTGTAAGGACTGTTCCAGTCTGCACTACTGTTTTAATATGCGGCAGTACCAGGGCAGCCAATCAGAACAGCGCCCACTTACAGATCTTGGTCTTAAAGGCACAGCAAGAAAAACACAACACAAACACAGCTAAATAAATTAGTTAACGTAACACAAACAGCTATTTACTTTATATTCATTTGGCTGATGCTTTTATCCAAAGGGAAGCTCAGTGGTGCCCGAGCCGGGACTTGAACCTGCGACCTTCAGGCCCCTAGCGCAATGTCCTAACCACTAGGCCACCACTGCCTTCTAACAACTCGTTAGAATTTAGTTAATGCAACACAAAAAAATTAGATAACACAATACAAACACAGCTAAATAAATTAGTTAACACAACACAAACACAGCTAATAAATTAGTTACTTTTCATTAAAAGTAATATTAACAGTAAAAATTCTGTCTCAGTGTGTTGGATGTGTTGTCAGGTATCATTGAATTCTTCAATCTGGTTAGTGATTTTAGCTGTGGTTTGTCTGTTAACAGAGTAAATTGTGGTCCTGTCACAATAATTACACTATTGACTTGGCGCAATAGATGTACACAACCTCAATATTTTTTTCTGATCTCAATATCAGGAAACTGTGTTTACCTTCATGATCGTTTACATGAGAATGAGTGCACCTGTGTGTCAGTCAGTCTTCAGAATTTTGTGAAAATTTCATAATCAGCAACATTTCAAGAAAAGGCAAACAGCACATGATATGAGCAGGATGAAATGGTCTTAAAATGACATGAATAGTGTTTATCACAATAATTTCTGGGACAATATATTGTCCAAAGAAAGCAGTTATCAAAACAGGCCAAGTAAGGTGCTGGGACATTGTGGACACATGTCTGTGCTGGTGAAGGCAGTGAGACGCATTCTGCTCTGCCTTTTTACTGTTTATTTTTGTTCCCCAAAATCACACATTTTGCTTATTTTCAACAATTCCTCACTCTTTCCTCTTCAACATCCTTTTCCAGAAGCTTGCGTCCTTCCCGCTGCTCCTTCGGGGCGATGTTCTCTTCTGCCCTCATGCTTCTCTTTCGCGTCATGTTGTGCTCTCTTCTTTCCATCTGTGCTCTTTTCTCTGGGACATCACTGGATGCTTCTTCCAGTGCAGTTTCTCTGGCTTGGTCCAGATTCAGTTCCTCTGGCTCTTGTACCAGCCCCCGTGTAGACTGGGCTGTGGTCTGCTGAACTGGAGTGAACCTCACGCCTGATGAAGACAGGTGGTTTGTTTAAGCTGAAGCACTTGGTGGACACTTGGTTGGCAGTGGCAGTCTAGTGGTTGGGGCCTTATGAGTGAATTGGGCGTACTGCACTGTTTACCCTCTGCTTCCTTCCCTGTGTTGCCACTTTCAGATGGGTCTTGTAGCATGGCTGAATGCAAGTCATCATGCAGCATGTCATATTAGCATTTCTTAGCTAGCCAAAGTAATGTGGACATGTACGATTGCACTGTCTTGAGCGACCTCTGGTTGGATGTATTCAAAGGGGTTCTGTTCATTTTTCCCTCTTCCCTGGCATGTTTATCCTCCCCCAGCCCCTGTTTTGTCTAGCAGGTGCATTAGTTTCTGTGTTTCACTGGTTCTACGTGAGTTGTTAAGATCACAGTCAAGCCCAACTGCCTTTATGCATACTCAGGCATGAGCTGTGGTGGCCTAGTAGTTAGGACGCTGCCATTGGGACCTGAAGGTCGCAGGTTTAAGTCCAGGGTTGGGCACTACTGAGGTACCATTGAGCATGGTATTGTACCGCTACACTGCTCCCCAAGCACTGTTGATAGTGATGGTGATGTTCACAATGACAAATAGTCACTTTCACTTCACAGTCTGTGTTGCTTCACAAACTGAGAAAGAACCTTTTTTATATTACATGTATTACTGTATCACTCCTGTCTCTTCATCACTGGGTGTTCTGTTTTGAGAACAAGCTTAAAAACCCTGACAGGCTACTTTTAAAACTTGCCTGCAGGCTTTAGGATAATTTGATTGGTTACTGTAAACAGGGAATGCAGGAATGTTGACAATGAAGCTGCCAATAAAATCACCAAACATTTTAGAATCTTTCTTTTTATACTTAACAGCAAAATCTGAAACTAGGCCTATAGGAAGCAATACGCTAGGGGAGACAGTTCACAGCTACACCTAGGAAAAATGTACTAAAGAAATTGGGTCTGTTATTTATTTTACAACCACAAGCAATGAGTTGGTCTTCCGTGTAGCTCCACTCTCAGTGTTGATCTATGCTATGCGAACGCTTGATTGTTTCCTCTGTCCTGGAAGTCGCTTCGGATAAAAGCATCTGAAGAAAAAAGACAACGATATTTCATTTCATCGTATGTCTGTATGGAGGAAAAGGGAGAGAGTGCAGATAAGTGAAGCTACGAAGAGACATCGGATGGCCTGGGTGTCTGCAGTAAGATGCAAAAAACATCACAGTAGATAACCTCCCCGAATTAATGTGCTCTACATTTCTGTTTTGGTAGGTGTTCATTGAAATATCCCCTGAATAACAACTAACGTGATTGTAATGGACTACGTTTACATTTACTTACATAAACATACTGACATACCTGGTGATATATACCACATACACAACTCTTCATGCCAGTTTTGACTTTTTGTGTTTGCAGACAAACCAGCAAATGAAATGCAGGCCCTACACTGGGCCTCATCTCTACAATCTCTACAGCATCTCATGTGGGCAATACTTTCCCCGACAAGATAGTCTCCCCGGTTGTTGTGCTCTGACTAACATTTGTCCCAGTGTTGCTATGCTATATGTTCATAAAAAAACAAATGTGAATGTTTCCTGCTTGCTTTTGTTAATGCTCCTTTGCTTAAACAAGATGTGTTAAATAAATGATTAAATGACGAAACGCGCTCACATGTCATGGAAACGCTGATCCAGGCCTACATACCCAAAAGATTACTCAGATCCGAGAGGGAACAGCGGTTGGAGATACCCCACGTGGAATCAAACATCACTCCAGACTCTTTTCCTTTATTGTTTCTCAGTGGTGGATTGAGCTGCCCAGTGACACTAGATCTTCAGAGTCTCTCTTCACATTTAAGAAGCATCTCAAGACTCAATTGTTCCACACCCACCTCAGCACATAAGCCGATCGGTCATGTAACTATTGCTACCTGATAACTGACTAAATGTCTCCCAGATAGTAATGTTCCACTTTTATTGTACAACCCCAAATCAGAAAATGTTGGGACGGTATGGAAAATGCAAATAAAAAAAGAAAAGTAGTGATTTAAATTTACTTTGACTTGTATTTCATTGCAGACAATATTAACACAAAATTTTTCATGTTTTGTCTGGCGAACTTCATTTAACGCATGACTTCTTGCTGGCTTCTTTTATGAGCTTCTCTTAGTAGGAACATTACACTCTATTGTGTTCTTTTAGCACATTTTCATATACTGTTGATGAAAACTGAAACCATTATAGTGCATGTAAACATTAGCAGAAGTCCCCCAACAAGGTGGACACAACCCTCTTTTTTAGTGCTTACGTCAGAGTCGCCTCTTCTATCAGTGCTTTTCTGTTAAAGCAGGCTGTTCTTAAACCCAATCTGATGTAGGAAAGCCTATTTCAGTGCTTTTACACAGCTAACAGTGGAACTGGCTTCATATCTTCATGCCAATAGGTGGTGTAATGGCTAGGGAGTTGCCCCTGTGACCTGAAGGTTGTTGTTTTAAATCCCAGACCGGTAGTACCACTGATGTACCTGTGAGCAAGGTACTGTCCCCAAGGACAGCTGTCCACTGCTCCTACATGGATCGATTAAATGCAGAGGTCACATTTCATCACGGTGCACTGTGTGCTGTGTCGTGGTGTGTTCACACTGACAAATAATCGATCACACTCAAAGTATACTGGGTAAAGTATGGGTTTCAGAGCTTTCCTTCTGGGTAGATGCTGTTGTTTTTTCAGCCACTGTATTTAAGTCATTGCCACAGCACCACCTAGTGGATGTATTAGTCAAATTGTCAACTATTCTACGCAGCCTTAAGCACATAAAACCTTTTGGCTTTGGTATATTTTGGTTCTCACAGGATGGAGAACTCATTTTTTTCATAGAGAAAATCGACACAGATGACACAGATTACAAATTGACGCATGACATCAGAGAATTATAACAGACCACAGGGCAGAATTCGATCTGCTTCATGTAGCGCTGAACCGGTGAATCAGATAAAGATCACTACCTCTTACTATTCCACTTCAATTCTGCAGCACTTTTATCACAGCAGGATCCAGGTCATGGACAATGTATTAAAAGATGCAGTTTGACTCTTCCCCAGTCAATCAAAAGCCTGACTAAGACATTAACCAGGACAGATGAGTTTTAGCAGGGTCGCTCACATCCTCATGGGAGGAAAGGTGTTTGTTCTCTGTCTGTGTCTTTCCCTCCTTGCCGCTCTCTCCTTCTGTAGTGATGGAGGGATGCAGAGAGATTGGGCTCAGACCGAAATGGGTCGTTCCGCTTAATCTGCTTACCATGGCTGAGTTCTGGAGAGGCAGTCTCTCTCACCATACTCCTCTTCCTTTTCTCTCTCACTTCTCAAAAGATCTGCTTTCCTGTCTCACTCTTCCCTTTCCCCCTCTCTCACTCTGTGTATCTCAGCTCTCCTCACTGTTTCTTTCTGTCTCTCTTACACCTTTATCTACTTTCTCTTCTCTCCTTTCTTCTTTCCTCTCATTATATCTCTTCTTTCTTTTCTCTCCATCCTCATTCTTCCTATCTCTCCACTTTCTCCTGTCATTCTTAACCAGTCTCTCTTATTTCTTCTGTATATATTTATTTCTCCTGTCTTTTCTATCACTCCTCTCTTCACTCTTTCTCTTTTCTTCACTCTCTATTTCTGTCTCCTTTCCTTTCTCTCTTTCTTATTCTCCTTTCCCATTCTCTCTCTTTCTCTCATCAAAACCTTGTAGGAACTCTGTGTTCACATTTTCCCCAAAAGCAATTGTGGGGCAGCAGTGAATTGCACAGTCCAAGCCCTTTAGCCATTCACAGCAACTGTTGCTTGGTTCATCAAGCTTTGGAGACAAACAGAGACACATAGAGATGGAAGTCTTTAGATGCTGATGAAAAAGATAAGCCTGTATAAAATAAGGAGGTGATTCAAAGACACTGTACAGCAGAACAAGTGATTAAAAAAAACAGTGTGACCTTTCATGCATAGTATATACAACCTCAAATCAGAAAAAGTTGGGACAGTATGGAAAACACAAATAAAAAGAGAAAGTAGTGATTTCTAAATTTACTTTGACTTGTATTTCATTGCAGACAATATGAACACAAAATATGTCATGTTTTGTCTGGTCAACTTCATTTCATTTGTAAATATACATCCTTTTCAATCATTCAGACCTGCAACACATTCCAAAAAAAGGGACAGAAGCAATTTAGGACCAGTTCTGAGGTAAATTGGTTAAATAATGATGTGAATTGAAACAGGTGATGTCAACAGGTGACCGTAATTATGATTTGGTACAAAAGCAGCATCCAAGAAAGGTCTAGTCCTTTAGGAGCCAAGATGGGTCGAGGATCGCCAGTTTGCCAACAGATACGTGAGAAAATTATTGAAATGTTTAAAAACAATGTTCCTCCAAGAAAGATAGGAAGAGATATGGATATTTCACCTTCAACAATGCAAAACATAATTAAAAAATGGAAGGAATCTGGAGGATTTTCAGTGTGTAAAGGACAAGGGCGCAAGCCTAAGCTAAACAACCGTAATCTCTGATCGCTCAGGCGGCATTGCATCAAGAATCATCATTTATCTATAAGCGATATCACCACATGGGCTCAGGACTAATTTAGCAAACCTTTGTCAAGTACCACAATACGTAGTTACATCCACAAATGCCAGTTAAAACTGTACTATGCCTAAAGGAAGCCCTATGTTAACAGTGTCTAAAAGTGCTGTCGACTTCTCTGGGCTTGGAGGCATCTGGGATGGACAATCACACAATGGAAACGTGAACTGTGATCAGATGAATCAGTATTTTAGGTATTTTTTGGGAGAAATGGACGCCGTGTGCTCTGGACCAAGAAAAAAAAGAATCAGCAAGACTGTTACCAGCAACAAGTCCAAAAGCCAGGGTCTGTCATGGTATGGGGTTGTGTCAGTGCCCTTGGCAAAGGAAACCTTGCACTTCTGTGATGGCACCATTTAAGCTGAAAAGTACATAGAGATTTTGGAGCACAATATGCTGCCTTCAAGAAGACATCTTTTCCAGGGACGCCCATTCATATTTCAACAAGACAAGTCCTGGCTGCAGAGGAAGAGGGTACAGGTACTTGACTGGCCTCCCTGCAGTCCCGACCTGTCTCCAACAGAGAATGTGTGGGTCGAGAACTGAACCAAGTAAGGGCAAGGTCCTAACCACTAAACTTGTGTGTTCTCTAAAAGAATAAGGAAATAAATAAAGCACATAGTTGTATTTTTGTATGTATTTGTTTTGCATGTTTTTGTCTGTTCTGACAATTTTATATATTAAATCATCTCTAGTCTTAAACTAAGATTTATGCTCATTAGTAAAACGGGCTTCAAAATATTAGTTAAGCCTGATTAAGGACATTAAACACTGAAGGCTAGAAGGAAAGCTACAGTTACCACATCTGGTTTGTACTGTAGCTGTAAAAAAGTAAAGGGAAAGTACAAGGAAAACATTTCCAATAGATTTACTGACCAACATGGTTATATTTAATAAATGTACACAAATTTAGAATTTGATAATGCAACAAGCTCAACAAAAGTTTGGATGCAGTTTTTTCAAGTAACACCAGTTTGAAAGATTAAGCAGCTAACTGGTAGCAGGTGAGGTATAATGACTGGATATAAAAATACCCCTTTATGCCAAAACTTGTGTGAGAATTGTTAGTCAGTTTAAAGGGAACATTTTTCAAAGCAAGATTGAAGAGAACTTGGGTCTTTCAACATCTAGGGTACACAATATTGTAAAAAGATTCAGAGAATTCTGGGACATCGTAGTGCGTAAAGGGCAAGGTGGCACTGCCTAAGAAACTGTTACGCTACTGTGACAAATACAGCCTCCTGCGCTTGGGCGTGAATGACTGTCACTTGACTGCATCAAGAAATGTAACTTAAAACTGTATTAGAAAAGAAGAATTCCTAAACCAAATTCCTAATTTGGTTGATATGATAAGGTGTATTTTCCAATATGACAAAAATATAAATCAAATGTGTCTTAGGCTAAAGCATTAATGCTAATACATTTCCATTTTCAGTTAATTAGAACAGGCAACATATTTGTACTTCATATGACCTCTCATATGAATATTTTTGCATTCATAATGATTTTTACACCAAAAAAAACCACAAGTAAACAAGCTAACCATGAGCTAATATGCTAGCCATGTGCTACTACAACAGCCCTGAGCTAATATGCTAGCCACAAAGTCACTTTCTCAGGAATGGGACTGTTTTTTTTCACCCGTTATACCCGTTATTAAAATGTGTACTTCATTTGCTTCAGTATGACATCTTACAGATGCCCCTAATAATTACAATGATTTTGTGATTTCCAGTGATAACTGAGACGTCCAAAGGTTAATGCTTGAGACTTACAGACATATGAAGAAACAGAGGCAGCTGACGTAGATCTGAAAGACTTTAGATTCTTATTATGATCAGTTTCAGCTAAAAAAGGGATTAGCACGCACACACACACACACACACACACTGGACGTTAAGAAAACGAGGGCTTAATCTCTCTATTATCAAAGGCTTAAGCATTTGGGTGAGTCATAAGCTTGAAGAAGACCGTTCTAAGAGTGGAAAAAAAATTAGGGCAAACATCCTATTCAACTAAACCTACATGATGAGGAAAGAGAGGTGGGAAGAAAGAGAAAAACAGCAGAATGCAGAATGAGAAGGACGAAAGACATGAAAATAAATAAATAAATGGGGGCAGGGGATGGGGGTGGACGAGAAACGAGTGAGTATCAGAGTGATAACTGATACATGGAGTTTTCAACAGAAAGACCACTTCACTCGTCAGGTTTACGGTCTGTTTTTCCTCCCTCAAAAAAGCTTTTAGCTGCTCCTCCAACAATGTCTGTCCATGTCAACACTTTATAAAAGCTACAGTTACAGGAGTACTTCTCAAACAAATGGCAAAAGGAGGAGAGAAATCTGCAGGCTGTAAGATTCGCAGTTCTAACATTGGCTGCGACCAACTATTTTCTAGCAATTAGCAGCTGTGATATTGCTGGAAAAAAACTGGCAGCTTTATTTTCTGTCCTTTGCACAAGCATTCGGTTCGTCTCACGTCCTGACGTGACAAGACCCAAGTCAGTGCAGACAAGCCTCAAATCAAGTCGCAAGTCAGTACAGCTAAGTCTAAAGTCAAGTAACAATTTAATACAAACAGGTCTGGTCCCAAATCGATGCAGGGAAGTCTCAAGTTAGAAATCAATACAAGTCTGGAGTCAAGTCTCAAATCAATACAGACAAGAGTCAAGTCCCAGGTCATTGCATGCCGGACATGCTTGAATCAATACAGGCAGGTCTGTAGTGAAGTTTTGAGTCAATACAGACCAGTTTCAAGTCAAGTCCCAAGTCGATAAAGGCAAGTCCCAAATCAGGTTCCAAGTCAATACAGGGAAGTCTTAAATTGAGTTCCAATTAAATTCAGGAAAATCTCAAATCAAATTCCAAGTTAATAAAGTCTTAAGCCCAGATCCAAAAATGATGCCATCAGTAATATAGTCAATTTTAAATTATATGAATATATTTGACAACAGCTGTTTATTATTTATTGTTACTCTGACAAAAGAGATCAATGATAAGAGTTACAGTACTGACGCTATATTGTATAGGCTACTACTAATAATTACAAAATAGTACACAACCATGAAATACTGCCATACAACATCACACCATAATTTCCTCTTGGAGATTCACTACATGAGGCAACCATGGTGGGTTAATTCCAGAGTCTTACAAATTGTTGCCCTGATTGCAATGACTGGCACTGAGAAGGTTATGGCCCAAATAATGAAGTATTAATTTGTTAAGTTGGTCTTTGAATCAACAATATTATTCAGAAGCTTTGCCATTTTTTAAGCCAAAAAAATTGTAGTCTAATGTACAATGCACTTTATCAGCGAAGGGCTTTAACACAGACAGTGGTTGTTATTGCATATTAACCTAATTTCTGAAAACGTTGGAAAGTTTCAAAATGCCGTTAAAACAAGAATGTGTGATTAGTTACTTATCCTAAACCTTTAATTAACTGACAAAAGTACAAAGCAGGAGGGACAGATCTGGACTGCTGACTACCTAGTCAATCAAAAACACTTTGTGTCTATCAAGCAAAGCTGTTTGCAGAACAAGGCCTTGGCAGTGGACCTAAAATCCCAGTATACACCCCCAACGTCAATGGTACCTTCACACATGTTTTAGTCACCATGCCTTGGGCACTGATTCACTACCATACCATGACAGACGTTAACTTTTGCATCTTTCACTGATGACAGACTGGAGGGTACCTTTTTTGTCTTGGGCACCAAGAACTCAATGTACAGTTTCTTTCGAAAACCAGCTAAAACGTCAACTCATCTGACCACAGGACCTGTTTCTACTGTCATTTATAGCATTTGAGATGCGCTTCGGCTCAGAGAACTCAGTGGTGTTTCTGCATAGTATTGATCTATGTCTTTTTCTTTGAATAATAGAGTTTCAGGTTACAATTCTTAAAGCAGGACTGTGTTAAGTGACAACCATTTTCCAAAGTACCCCAAAGCCCATATGGCTATTTTTCCACAGCAGTGCCTTCTGAGAAGACCTGTAAAAATTGCTGTTAAGATAATAACTGGTTTAGTTTAGGCATCAACATCAACATTTCTGTACAAGACATTTTTTGTACATGAAAAGTGCTTACACCAAAAGTTACAATAAAAGTTTGGCATGACAAGTTTGAAATAATCAGTCAGTGACTTATTCAAGTAGGCAACTGTTTATTCTCTGGTGAGGGTGATGCTGAAATAAGCCTCAAGCCTGTTTGTTGGGTGAGTTCTCCAAATGAAGAGAGGGGAATACTGACTGCTGTCATCCTTTCTGCACTTGCTAACTAGAATCCTGATTCAGTCAGCAAAATATATTGTCTGTAAATCACCATCACAACATTGTTCTTTCCAAAACTGACACTGCAAAACTGTACAAAGTACACAATACCTCTACCTAATGACCCTGTTTTTGACAAGATGACCAATTCCAGCTCCAGGTGAGCATTACTGGGTGTTTCCATGAAAGGAGGTATTTATGGAGGTTGACCTCTAATTCAACAAAGGTCAAATTGATTTTGGCCAACCAAAATTGCCAGGTTCTTTTTAAAATGCACATATTCTACATTTTCCTTCTGTTTCATTTTTCTGTAATGTTTATGTGTGTTTGTGTACTAAAAATATCACTCATAATTTATTCCTACATGACCATTTTCCAACCTCTGGTTATCCCTTAGAGTCTGTGTCATGAACTTGGGATTTCTGACAGCAAATGCAGGAATACGGGGAAACAAAACACGAAGCATGAAAACACTGAAGCACAGTAGCATGGTGAACACAACAGCAGCGGTAGAACAACAGACAATCCACAAACGCTAAGACGAGCACAGAGACTAAATAGACACAGTAA
>JBBPDA010140841.1:0-21306 GCA_037974385.1 Arnoldichthys spilopterus
CAACAGCGCCCGGGGAGCAGTGTAGCGGGACGGTACCTTGCTCAAGGGTGCCTCAGTAGTGCCCGGGCCGGGACTCGAACCTGCGACCTTCAGGTCTCAAAGGCAGCGTCCTAACCATTAGGCCTCCACTGCCCATGTCTTGGCTGATCAGCTAGATATGAGGTATATAGAAAACTGTGCAGCTGATTTTTCATGGAACTGTTCTTTTAATTCCAGCCGCCTTCAGTGTCACTGCCTTATGATCTCCCCTCTAGCTAGTGCAGGAGAAGAGGGGCTTTCTCCCTGCTCTTCTCTGGTCATGTGGAGCCTGGTCCCATGACATCACCCCAGGGTGCAATGTGCTGTGCAGCTAGGCATAGGCATAATAACCATGGCCTCTGGTCAGGTGATGAACAGGGGTGCTGAAGCCATGCAGGGTGAGAGGGATGCCTAGTCATGCTTTAATCGCAGCTTTAGGAATGGGTTCTCATGCTGCCTCCATATGGAGGAGATCAAGACCATCTCTTGACCTTTTAAAAGCAGCAGGGCCCGAGGGAAATACGTGAATATGAGGAGAAAGCATACAAAGAGAGCACATGTTCGAATACAGATGGTAAAAACTCATTAAAATTCAAAGCTCAAAACACAGTGATGATGAAACCAAAACCATGGCTCTGTTAACTTACAAGAATGTGTGAAAAACCGCTGGTTTTCTGGACCCAGGTTGAGCTTGAAAAAAGACTATAAAAGGTTTTTCAATAGTGATCCTCCAATGAAATTACAGTCTGAGACTAGACAATGTCCAGGACGCCTGTTTTAGACAGGATGTAATGATGGGTTCCATTGTAAGCTTAGGCAGAGACAACAGTCTTGCCCTCCCCTTAGTCAAGTTTGTGAAGGCATCACAACGCACAGTGGACGGCAGCTTGCTGGATATGGGGGGTCCATGTTAAAACATAGGTACCACCTGCCTTAACATTTTTGCTGACCAAGTACTTGAACTAATTCATCCAGCACATCCCACAGATGTTGATTGAACTAGTTCAATCAATGGAGTCCTCATCTAGCAGCTTACATGACTTAAAGAATCTACTGCTAACATCCTCTGGTCTCGTGGGGTCCATGCCTGGACAGGTCAATTTTAGGGAGGTTTTAATGTTATGGCTGATTTGGGTGTGGGGTTTTACACTGTATGAAATCCTGTTATCTATAAACATGGACAAATTCGGCCTTTACAGTAACGGTTACTACCGCTTTTAGCTGTGTAATGTTTTTGCAGAGTCAGTTCCTCTAATCTAACTCTTTCTCCTGCTTCAATATTCTTTGCTCCTTTTTCCCCTTACACTGTCATCCTCCCACGCCCCACATCTCTGTGTCTTTTTTTTCCCCATTTCCAGATAAGTAACTGGCCACGAGTGCCCTTGCACTCAAGAGAATTCACAAAGCGCCATTGTCTCTGGTTATAGGCCCTTTTTATTTTGAACACACAACCTTTAAGGAGACAGCAGCAAGATTAAAGAGTATGGATAAGAAGAAAACTACACATCAAAGTTGAATCCCACCCCCACCCAATTTTCATGTTAGCAAGATTTAGTAGCTACAGTGCTGTGCAAAAGTCTCAGGCATGTGAGAAAATGTCCCTTAAAAGCTGTTTTTCTGGGCAGTGAGTGTTTCGGTTTCCCAGAAATCACTAATATTACAATAAACACAACATTAATACAGTAATCAGTATTTTTAGGTGTCAGTGTTTTGGCTTGATCATTCCCAGAACTGTAGTTTCCATTACATCACTAGGTTAGGCTCAATCAGTCCTACATTTGATGATATAAGGTGCTGCTGATGGAGCATAGGGGCCTAAGACTTTTGTCAACCTGGTCTGGGACCTGGATTTAATGCAACATTTCTTCTTCGCAACAAAAGCATAAAAGTAATGATTCATTCAGTGAAGGCTGTCGGTGTAAAAAAAAGGATTCTATGTAGTCTAAAGTATAAACTCTCTGTATGAAAAGCTAGAAACCAGCTTGAGGTCCACTGCACAAGCCATTTGGTCATATAGTGTTTTGGGGCAAATGTTTAGCTTCATGATGGAAGAGCATATAACAAACAGTCCCACAAAGTATTAACTAGCCATGAGCGAGAGTAATAACTCGATGGTGGTGACGTAAATCTTGGAATCAGTACACTGACCACAGGCCATCAGATACACTACAAGCATATACTGTAGCGCAGACTTTCAATAGACTTATACCACTGTGAATGAATCCCTCCCCATAGGTACATAAGGCTTGAACCATTCTCCTTCAGTCTGAATGTGTTATTTTGTGCTCCTCTAGTCCTGATGGGATTGTATTTAAATTATCTTTCAATTTCTTTTCATTTCAAACTGTTTTGAAAGTGAAACTGACTATTTGTCATTGTGAACACACTCGAAAACACACAAAGTGCATTTGTTTGCCTTGTTAAACTGCATTTAACCCTCATGGAGCAGCGGGCAGCTTTTAACAGAGCCCAGGGAGCAATGTAGCGGGATGGTACCTTGCTCAGTGGTACCCTGGTTGGGACTTGAACCTGTGACCTTCTGTTCACAAGGGTGGTCTAACCACTAGGCCACTACTTTCACGTCATTTTTTCTGACAGCGCAGTGGTTTAATGTGAATAACCTTGGTGCAAAACAATGAAATCTATTCATCACAGCCAAAACATTCATCTTACCATGTCTGTATAGGATCATGTACCCACCTTGTTCTCAAACATTAGTTTGAGACTGCTGAGAGGGATGTTGGGTTTGTCACCAGGCATGCTGGTCCCTTCTGGTGCCTCTGGGCTCTCTGCACCTCTCTGCATGCTCTCATCCATACCTGGCTCTCTAGGGCTTTGAGGTGACTCTTGATCCACCAGGGCCAGAGTGGTTGTAGACTCGTGGGGGATATCTGTGAAGTTTAGGTCTCCGTCGGGGAACCTGGTGGAGATACGTGCACCTTTTGATGGGACACTTTTGCTGGCAGAGCCTACAGACCTCCGAGTGCCTGAGTCTTGAACCTGGTCCTGATTTCTGTGGTGTGGGGATGTAGGCTCATTGGAGAGAGGTGGCTGGACCTCCCACCGCTTCTTCAGGACACTGAGGTTGCCACTGCGCAGGGCAGGAGCTGCACTCTCCCCAGGCTGAAAGCCAAAGCAGTTGAGTTGAGGTTATTAAAGAACATGAGAGTGTTCCATGGCAGATAACTGTTGTTGTATCGACAAAGTGGCTTTAGTAGAAGGAAAAGTGTCTTAAATTTAATGTACAGTACTGTGCAAAAGTACAAAGGACCTCTGAGAAAATGAGCTGTAAAAGCTGTTTAGTGGGGCAGAAAAAAAAAAACTGCTGTAAAACTTAAAAACACCAAATATGCAAAAAATATGACAAACTTGAATACAGTAAACGGTGATTTTATATCTGTCAGTGTGTTTGCCTGGCCGTTTTCTGACCTCTCCTCATGGAAGCCCATTTTTACTTCCCATCAAAAATACTCAATCAGTCCTTCGTTAGATTAAATAAAGTGCTGCTGATGGAGCTTCACACATCCATAAAATATCAACCTCTGTTTACACACAGCAACTCTTTGCCTTCACTGCTTTCTTGTTTGTTTGCATGTACTTTATTGTTAACTTGCATTTTGCATCTGGCAGAAAGACTCACTGCTGAGATAAATGACTTGATAAACTATTTGCACAGGTGCCTACGACCCTTGCACAGTACTGTACATTATGTACTACTAAGGGGAGAATTTAAATGAAATTCAGTCATTATGATGTTTCATCACACTTTTTAGTGGTTTAATGTGAAACACACCATTATTGAGAAACTTTAGATTTGTTCATAGTGGGAGTGACAGGAAACAGACATCTGAGGATTTCAATGCGCAATGCAGATGTTTCAAAATGTAGTGGAATTTCCCTTTAATGTACATGTAATAAACACTGTGTTTGTGTAAGATTAAAGACTAAGACTTTTTCTGTTGGTCTACCCATGAACTCACAAGCTTTGCTCACCACTTACCTTCAGTTTACTTGTGTACAGTTTATTCTATGTTTATTGTACAGTGTAGTGATGGTCTATTGTATCATGCATTGTATTATATAGTCTTCTGTACTGTACAGTCTGTTGTGCACTGTATAATCTTTATTTAAAATGTACAGTACAGTCTGGTTTATAGTTGGGTTTATAGTCTATGTTGTACTAGTATACATACTAAAAGTGTATGTTTTGAATACTTTTCTTGGTTTTGTTATTGGTTATGCTCTGTGTCAACACTTGTACCAAGATAAATTACATACAGTACAAAACCTCACACCTCAACAGAAATGTTGGGACATTTTGTAAAATGAAATCATTTGTACATTTTCTTGAACCTTCATTTAACTGACAAAGGTACAGAGGAATAACTTTGACTGTTTTGGTTTAGCAACTTGGTTGTATTTTGTGAATTTGTTATTTAAGATAAACCATTCTTAAACATTCCACAAAAATCTGTAGACCTGAGAATTGGTGAGGGCATCACACTTAGAGATGCCATGTTGTAAAACAAAGCTGGGATAAATATTGGCAAAAATACACTTTAGTTTACATTAGAACATTTAAAAAGATTGTAAAATGACAGCAAAACTCCAGCAGATGATGACATGAACCAACTACAACTACAGCAATATGGAGCCTTATAGAAAACATGACAAAAAATCTGCTGAAATAATCTAACAAATACCATTAGTGAGATTAGCATAATGTGAGAGCCTGCCAATAAACATTTAGAATCAAAAAGCATTCACAACTGGAAGTATATCCAATCGCAGAATTTCACAAGGATCTCATTAAAAACCTGATGAACTGTTCCTGTCCTTAGAAACTGAGAACAGAGAATGGAAATATTTCCTCTGCATAAAGTGAACTAGTAGCCTATGGCAGCAGGTCAGTATGACACAGCAGGACACTGTTAGTTTGTTAGAAAACAAGAAGAGAAAAAGAAGAAAACCTGTGAATTGAGAAGGTCCTTCAAACTGTGCAGGTGGAAGTGAAAGAAAGCTGTCCCAGATGTGAATAGGAACTACCAGCCCAACCCCTAAACGACATGGGAGGGGTAAGAGGGAGGGAAAAGTGAATTGGGAGAGAGAGAGCGGAGAAGGAGGAGAAGAAGAAGAAGAGGCATTGAAAAGCAGAGAACAAGCAAGAGATCAAGACAGGGAGAGTAGATATTTAAAACATTTGCTGAAGAATCAGCCTCTAAAGATCATTTTGCAGCACTCTGTGTTCAGTCACTGCCCTTTAAGAACATGAAAGACTAAGTCACGTTAAAGCAATTTTACAGCCAGTGTTCACCACTACCCCATGTTTAGATGATCAGCTTGAGATGATGAGACATGATGTCTGGAGTTTGCTTATTTCTCATTTTGCACTGATGCTACAGTCAAACCTAATGCATCTAGGTAATGGAAGGGTATGAGGAAATAAAATCAAAATAGATAAGTATACTAAAAAAAGTCAAGGGTAAAGATCACTTTTAGGCAACATTTGTTAATATATCCACTTTATGTCTATATGCCTACAATGCATACCTCATGTAGAAGAAAACATCACTCTGTGCCTCCAGGATACCACAACCAGCCAGAAGATCAGAAAGACAAACCATCCACTCTTTCAAGAAACGTTTGACAATCAAAGTGGCAGAAGCTCAACCAGTGGGTATATACTAATATTCCATAAAGAGACATTGCCAGCTACATGTCAAGTCCACTCCTGTCCACAAACAGATCCTTCAGTACCCTGAGCAGAACGACAGAGGAGGCTCTGCTCTCAACCAGAGAAACAAAGTGCCTGTCTATTATAAACCACTGAACCATACAAGCTTCCACTCCATGATCCACAAAAATGCACACGTTAGTTATGTGGGAAAACTCTACGGTTGGTCATGCGTGTCCAACTACTGAACACTGAACTGGCTGGAAACAGTACTATGGAACTGGTATAAGCTGCCCATCAGAAGTCTGGATTACCTCGCCCTCTTTTAAAATGTGAATTACCTCACTCTACCTTAGTAAAAAACCAAAAAAAAAAGCTTTTGCTGACATTAATGATTGCTAATACTTTTAAATATTTTGCAACTCAGCTTCATGTACATGGAAATGTCTCTTTGGTGTGAAACTTTGACCTTAATGTCGCCCAAATGTGGCATAAACACCTAAAGGTCTGAGTGCTGATATTACAGACAGGGGATTTTGGGGGGAACTTTTGGATTTGGTTTCCTTTATTTAAAACATAAAGTGTTCGCAAACAGGGTTTAATAAAAGGAAAAGAGCAGGAGAAAGTGTTACTTCCTGCTCTTGTACTCAAACGCCCACTGGATGAACCCTGACTTCCTGACTTCCTGACTTCCCGACTCCTACGTCTTCCAGACTGAGCTGTAAATGAGCTCAAACCATGAGCGGCTCATCATCATTACTGCAGCGTTAACTGGAAACTGTGTTAGCTCTAGGGAAGGTGCAGTGATTGCTCTTGATGATAGAATGGGATATTAAACACAAAGGTAATCATTTCGCCTTTAAATATCTGCTAATTAGATGCAATCCCTGTTTTTTTAATAAGTCACAATGGAAGTAAAGCCTATTGCTACAGTCTCCCTGCAAGACACATGTCAGGACATGTTTACATAGTTACATGAATAAGAAATAATACTGTCAGTGTATGTACAGTAACAGTACGAAGTGCTATAAAGAGACACAGATTCTCATTCAGTCACTTATTATTGTAAGGCTGGACTACTGCAACTCTCTCCAGGCTGGTCTCCCTCTGAAGGCCACAAGACCTCTACAGCTTACTCAGAACACAGCGGCACGTCTGGTTTTCAACACACCAAAATTCTCACACACCACCCCACTGCTGAGAACTCTTCACTAGCTTCTAGCTTCAAATGACTTCACAGAGCATCTGGATAATGACTACATATCCCAACATAACTAACTACGTCTTTTTTACGTAAAAGACTGACATTAACTCAGGTAGAAGTTGGTTGACTAGCAGCTTTAGGTTTACAGGTGTGACAGGTTTTCTTTGTAAACAAAGCCCCCCTGTATGTTGCTCTGGGAAAGAGCATCTGCCAAAATGTAGATGTAACATACACGGATCAACAAAAGTCTAATACAGCATCCAGCCGTGGATTTGCTGGACATTTGAACAATACTGTCATTTTCATGTATCAGTGTGAGTGCTCTGCACTAAGCTCTGCGATCTCCAGTCCTGGCTTCACTTTATCCACACACAGCAGGAGGCGGCCCTGAGAATAAGTGTAGCAGTCTAATGAAGGGAAAGAACAGTGAACAATGACCAACTCAAAACGACATTGCTTAAAACATTCATCACAGACTCACAGCTGCAGCTTTGCTCTAGATGATGGAATCTGACGTGAAAGGTTTATATATGCAGTTTCTGTGACTTTAAATGCTGAAAATATCAATATTTAATCAAAAAATCAAATTGCTTATTGTTTCAGCCCTAAACAAGAACATAATTTGGATTTTCCTGCTGTCCCTTCTCTAACCACCTCCAGCAGGGCAATTCCCACATTGACTATAGTTTTAGAAGATTGTCTCAGAAATAAAGTTTTATACTATACAGCAGTTAATGACTTGGCTTTGGCTGAAGACTTTTTTCTCCGGCTACCTGTTTAGTTCCAGTGGAGAGCCATTCTCTGCCTCCTCTGATCAGCCTGCGGTCTTGTCTTTAGGCCATGAAAGGTCCAAGGTCTACATACTTCTTTAAGTCAGTTTCTTCTCTTCAGCTTCACCAGCTGTGTTTATCACGCTGCCAGTCTCTGCACACCAGCACACGATATGTAGTGTAACTGGAGTTTGTTCCACTACAGAGGGCTTACCTGCAGATTAAGGAGTCTAAACAGGGATTAAGTGGACTAGCCACTAACTGCAGCGTGTGGCTGGGATGGAAATAACATGTGTGAGCCGGGGGCAGATATGACTGTCTGTCTGTCTGCTCGTGGCTTTTAGAATGAATGCACTGTTCAGACACTTAAAATTGCTGTTCAAAAGTTTGAGTTAGGTGTTTTAGTGAAGCAAGGCCACTTGGTGTGTAGATAAATTAGAAAAAGACTTTTTAAAGTCCTGCTGTGGCAGTGAGACTAGCCTCTACCCTTCAGCCAAGGTTAGGGTGAGAATGTAACCCGGTGGTGACGACCGTGTGTAATAGAAAGAAATGTCCCACAAAAGAAACAAAGAGTGAGAGAGACAAAGAAAGAAAGAAAGAAAAAAGAGAGAGAAAAAAAAAATATATATATATACACACACACACACACACACACACACACACACACACACACACACCACACTGCATTGCCATCTGATGAAATCACAACCACTCACTTTTTTCTTGTCCAAGTTGATCTCCTCGGCGGCCTTCTGGTACCTGCAGACAGGAGGTCAAATAGTACAAGGTTAAAATAAGGTAAAGATAGAAGTCAAAAGACCCCCAGCACAACAACGCACTCCTGTACACAAGCTACAGGAAGTGGATTAACCAGTAGCACTGAGGGAGTCAGTCTCATAATATCTATTTAATTATCTAATCAAAAGATCCCGGTTTAGGAGATAAAGAGGATTGGTAGCCCAGATAAAAGTGATCAGAGCTTTTTAGAACAACAGCGACATCAGGTGGTGCACAGTGGCAGTGCATAAAAAGGGGAGGGTCTTTAAGTGGAGTTAAATATATAATGTAAAAGTTTAAAGACTTAAGTTCATTGTGGTATTTAAACACTGTTAGAGTTTCAAAATGTACCGTTCAGTCACCGGTTCACACAGTCCATATACATCAATCAGCCATAACATTAACACCAAGTACCACGTTTTTGTGTTACAGTAGCCCTTCTGTGGGATCAAATCAAACGGGTCAGCCTTCTTTATGCATCAATGAGCTTTGTATGCCCATGACCCTGTATTTGCACTGGCTGTATGTCTAAGAAAAATGTCTTGCTTCATCTATTTGCACGATGTGTACACTGTGGACTCTAAGCTTTATCATTTTGTCTCTCAGTATAATTTTATATGGCTGATGACAAAGTTCACTTTGACTTTACAGAAGAAAAGAGAAACAAGTGGACTGATGCAGTTCATGGAAACAATTGCCTTTAGTAGGGAAACTGCAAAACCAGGAGTAAAACAAGTTATTTCTTGCTTAAATTATGGCAGGTGGGCTCAACAGTGATCCTTACAACTTGCCCAAGAACCAGTGGACATTTGGCAGAGAATAAGGTTTCCTGACATTTATGGTTTGTATGTCTCCAGGCTTTGCCTTGTGTTTCCCCAGTGTCTAAACCATCTACAAATACATGTCAGAAACCCAATTTCTATGTCAATGTCCATGGATCACTGTTTCTTTGGAAAGTTGTAATGATCACAGTTCTGTCCAACTGGCTTTCATTTAAGCAGATGATCATTCATTTTACTGATTTTACAGTTTCCTCTAGTGAAAGCAGCCATGATGCAAGATGTTTTGCCACTTAATCTGACTGAGGGTGCTCTAGTGGAAAAATGGCATCAATACAAACCAATCGTAGTGTTATCACAACTTCCAGAGTGAAAGCACTTCATATTAACCACTGAACTCTATACCACTGAACCACTGGACAAACACATTTGTGACGTGAACTGGACTGTGATGCAGAAACAGGCATAATTGCCAAGTATAATGGTCACTGGAAAATCCAGTGAATGACAGAAAAAGAAAAAGATTAGCATGGAACCAACAACACGGCTGCAGCTAAAGCAGAGTGATTTGTGGGCAGTGGCGGCCTAGTGGTTAGGACCTTGCCCTTGTGAACAGAAGGTCGCAAGTTTAAGTCCATTGAGGTACCCATGAGTAAGGTACTGTCCCACTACACTGCTCATAAATACCTGCTGTTCCATGTGTGGATAGGCTAAATGCAGAGGTCATATTTCGTTGTGGAGCACTTTGCGTATGATTGAGTGTGTTCACAATGACAAATAAGTCACTTTCACTTCACCTCCAGATGTGATTGTGAGTAGAGTGATGGACTGTCAATTCCACATTCAAGGCATGTTCGGCATCTGGCCTCCATTAAGAAGCGGCACCAGTTAGCACAGTCCATGCCTAGATCATCACACACTTTTGTCAAACTTAAGTAAGGGGATTTCTGATGCTGTGTAACCTACTGCCATCTATAAAACCAGGCCAGAAGTAGAGACAATTTCATCTGGAGGCTACAACTGTTCCCAGTTATGCAACATGCATTTGTCCATTTTTATTGAAAGCAGCATAAGAAAACCAATGAAAATATAAGGGACTTTTCATAATCCTTCATTTCAAAATCAGAAACAAACAAAAGTGAAAGTAATGGCTGGACGTGACTTCATATGACAAGACGGTGGGCTTCACTTTAAGCAGAAATGAAAATAAGAGCCTGTCCACTCAGGCTGACGCAGACAGAAGCAGGATGCAGTCAAACAGAAAGAGTGAAGTAGCCCACGAACGCATTCAAACTCAAATCAGCAGACGTGTACATACTTGGAGAAGCGCTCAGCTATAGCTGTGTTTTTGCCCCGTGCTCCAATGGACAGCTCTTTGGCGGTGACACGCAGAGACTGGGAGGCCCACTGCCTTCTGTCAAATGAGCTGACTGCCATCACTGCTTCTGAGGATGGAGGGAAGAGAGAGGAAAAATATCAGCCGAACAAATAAAGATAAGAGATAAAATAAGATAAGATAAACCACAAGTGGGAAATTTCGCGGTTGTTCGTCGCTCTGGATCAGAGCATCTGCTAAATGCTGTAAATGTAAATGTAAATTTGCATTGCATGTTAAGTGAACATTTCAGTTTTCAGCCCGTGATGTTTGGATTTGTGTTTGTGATCAAACTGCAAGTGCAGCTTATGACCATTAAAGCCTTGCATCAGAAACATAATAAGGAAAAAGCTTTTGGCAGGAGCTATAAGAAATTGAAGTAGGACCCTAACAGACCTGATCTGTTGTGTCTTGTCTTGACAAGTGAGGGGAAAACTGAGAATGTAATGGAAGAATGACTTTCTTCCTCTTACCCAGGAAATGAGTCATTTTTTAATTCAGCTCCAAACACCTGCTGCTCACCTGGGTTCCTATCACACAATTTCTCACGAGTTCTGACCTACTTCAGACAGGAGTCAGTCAGGTGTCACTTGTACCTCAGGGCATGCTGTCTGTGCTTATTGTGAAAGAGCTGAGGAAACTGGCTGAAAGCAAGTGGAAACTGACTCACAGGTAAGATTGACCTCTTTCTAAACCAGCAGTGACAGCAGAAAATGTGTGGAAACAATAGGCACTGTACCTTGGAAGTGTGGGAATTTCCCCCCAGTTTTTATTTATAATATAAATATTAAAATCTCAAAATGAAGATTTTTCCATAACTGTGTAGTCACATTACGGAAATATTAAAATATTTAAATATTCAAATCTCCATTAAATTGTTAAAAACATACAGTTTTATGTGATATAATTATTCAGAGGTGGAAGATTTACACCCCTTTTGTCTAACTACTGCCTCATGCAACAGACCTCCTACCAACTTATGAACGTCCCGTCTTGCATAATGCTAAAACTGTTGTAATCAACGTCTAAGCCTAGGCTAAAATGACGAATGAGTGTTAAAGTAAAATCCTGCCCCAGAGTCACTTCCACAGGTACTAATGCCTGTGTAGATAACGGTGAACTTCCTTGACACATGGCAAGTCCTGACACAGCAGCTGACTCACACAGTCAACCCTTTACTCACTTTAACTCATTGTAATCTGTCATTCACTTTCGCAAGTTGCAGTGAGTCAATGACCTCCAGTGCTTTGGTAAGGTCATGTTCCCAGCACCCCCACTTCCCTTAGGAGAGTCACTGTCTAAGCATTTTTTATTTAGACAAACTCCAGCAACCAAATCTCAGCTCCCTCTCTCTACTCTGATCTTCAGTCAGGCCACATAGACAAAAAGACTTTGGAGAGTCATCGACAAGAGAAGGCATGATGAGAAAAGCACTGTGTTTGAAATCACTAGTCCTTAGATCGCTAAGGCTGGCCTGAATGGCATTTCACAGATATTCTCGTCAGCATTTCTAAATAAGTGCTTGCTGACTCATTCTCAAAATCACCTCTAAATGTAATAATGTTCTATAATTAAATGTGATTTTAAGGCTTTTCATTACTGCAGCTCAAAGCATATCACGTAATGGCCTACTGTGTGTTAACAGCTGCTTTTGCAAAATATGTTGCGTTAGAAGTCACAATTGTAGCTTCTTAGTAAAATACAGATTTTATTACTTAGTTGGTAAGGATGTAACATTAACAAATTATTAATTTAATAATCTCACAACAACGAAGCAGCCTACACCGATAAGTATCACCATACTTGCACAATACTTAACACCAACTACTTAAATTTTACCTCGAGTGTTTCTCTCATCATCTCCACACATCTCTGCTCTTTTATCTTCAGCTGCAGCATTAAAAACAGTGCAGTTTTTTGGCTCTGAGGCAAGGTGACACGAATGCCTATTTGAAAACTTCCATCACTTCCATCATTTAATTTTCTACATTCAATCATATTTAAACAATCACTGTCTTTTTGAAAGGCCTTTGTAGTGGTGCATGGTAGTTTAGACTACACATGTTGTTGCTTGGAAGAAAAGATAAAGCTTCTAAATTCAAAAGATAGATCTAAAGAGCAACATGAGCAATGAGTATTAAGCATCCATACACAGTGGAAATAACAACGACAATACAGAAGACTACTATAGGGGGGGGGGTGTTAATTATTATGTATAATTAGCAAAAAAAAATGTATGTGATCCCAGCCATAGTATATAGTAAATAGGGCATAGTTTATATGATAGCCAAGATGAGAAAAGCATGTCCCACGGCACATGGAAAGGCACTCTTATTGAGAAATGCTGGCTCACCAAAGCCCTTTGCTCACGGGATATGATTCAGATCCTGCCACATCCCAAACCCCTCCAGACACAAACCACTGAGAGGTCAGAGGTGATCAGCTTAAGCCATCAAATTCCGCACAGGGGTTTTCCAGATGCGTTGAAGACAGGACGCTTTACTGTTTAATCTTCCTGCTACAGTAATTCATAAAGTTTCACAGTTGAAGTAGTGTGGCTGGTCCACCATATAATTCTGCTTTAATGACAGGATATGTCAGGTCAGCAAAGCCACATCAACACCACGGCATGCTAAGACAGCCCCTCCCGCAAACCCAGAGGAAGACATATCCTACTGCCTTCTTCCATATCCCCCACTTCCAAAGCCAGACATGAGGACTATCACTCTTTTGGGCTCCTTGACATTTGCCTTTTTGTGATATCAAAGAAGGGGTAAGAATTACGTTTCTGTGTTTAGAAAAGGTTGGTGACAAAAAATATCAAATGCCAGAGGAACAAAAAGTGAGATCTGTGAGTTGTAATGACAAAAAAAATGAACTCAGACCCCAGAACAGCCTTTCTGAGGAAGCTGTTCACATTAACATTGGCATCATCATTTACTCATACTTCTCTAAAGCAAGACTTTTCAGAAAGTTGGACAAGCCAAAAGTGAGGATTGTCTAACAGAAACGCTCCCCTCTGATTAAACAGGCTTGAGTTCAGACTAAAGTTATCTATCTTCACCTATGAATGCAGTAGAGTCAGCTGTTTTTCCTCTACTGCTGTCAACCAACACATCAAAACAACTGACATGACCAAAAAATGACATGTTGCACACAACAAAGAAATTACATACCTTCAACAAGTGCACGGGGTGGCTAGTTACAATCCTCTTGGAGTCAAAAGCTCTAAATGTGTTGCTTTCAGATTGTTTTCTTAGCTGCTGGCCTCTCCTGTGTCTGAGCTCACTCTGAGCAGGGCTCTGCTATTACACACTGTTTGTGTGTGTGTGGGAGGGCAAAATGCTGTGGTCCTCTCAGCCAATGAGGACACAGTTCTTTCTTTCACCTAGCAGGTAAGACCCTGCCCATCCAAAGCATGCACAATCACCCTGTCTCCTCAGACACTATCAGTGTGACCATCAGGGTGACTCAACTCCAGACTGCATAAGTGGACTGGGAATATCCCTCACAGTTCCTGGAAACAGCAATTGATCTCCACCTCCTTCCGAATGAAGCCATAACTCTGAAACCAAGCAGTTCTGGAGAAACTTTCTAAAGTAACAGTCAGAGCTACTTAGGAACTTAGAAACTTTACTTGGTGCAAGTATGAGGAAACAAATGGGGAATATTGTTTTTTCTCCTAAATTAACCATGAAATTCCCATGATGAAAGATGGAACAGTTCCCATGCCAAACATTACCCTTATTTTTTTCCTACCCCAGAAGTAGTTGAAGAGATAAGAAGGTAATGTGTGTAAAATGCTAAGGTATTATCTAACTAGGTGAGGAAGCTCATAACAACAAGTCTAGTCTTGTGCAAACTGCATGTCCCATTACGTAGTTTGCTGCTGGTGAAGGGTAATCTCCCAATGCTTGCTTGCCTGATTCGCCTCAATGTTCCAGTGGAAAATAAAATAAAATTAATATCAACTCTGGACATCATGTCCTAGCCAACTGACTCGGTAAGGAAAAAACTGTGTATCTTTGTCTTTTGGTCTGAACTGCTTCTTTAAACAGTCGAGGCTTTCACAGAAACCTTTCAGTGCGGTTAAATAGTGCAGAAAGTATCCCATGGCAGAGCTTCGGAAAGGGATGGCCTGTTGCGTCTGGGCCAGGAGTTCTGTCTACATGAATGTCCCATCACCATAATCCTAATCACATGAATGGCTGGTGTGAGGGTGGGCTTGGCGCAGCTTGCCTTGAGCTAACTTCTCTCGACACAGGAGCACATCTTAAAATCTTAAAAGGGGATTTAAATCTCTGGGGCAGTACTTTGTGCTCTTTAAGGTGTGGTAAAAACCACTGATGTTTGAAGCTTGAGTGAGAATTTTGCACAGGCCCAAGCAGCCTGAGCTACACAAAAATCCTAAAGCAAGAGTTCACCTGGAAATGAAAGCACTATTTCCCTTTACTGTCCCTACTGGGGAAAAACATTCAACGTTTCTGTTGGTTTGTGATGTTCTTTAGTGACGTCTAATGGTTAGCAGTAGTGTTTGATTTTTTCCAGATGGGTTAAAATCACATGTTGAAGGTTCCTAATAGTGTAACAAGTAGCCAGACACTAGTCTAGACACATTTGATGGTTTTCTAATGGGTTAAGATAACAATTTATTTAAGCGGGATAAGGGAAATTAGAGTGTTTAAGCAGCTTACATACAAGAAAACAAATGCAATACAGCTACAATTAACTATCCATCCATCCATCCTTCCATTTTCTAAACCACTTCTTCTATTTCAGGTCGCAGGGAAGTTGGAGCCAATTCCAGCTGACTATGGGCCCAAGCCAGGGTTCACCTAGGACAGGAGGTCAACCCATCTCAGGGCAACACAAGGAAGTTTTACAGGAAACTATTGGTCAATACGCCAAACCTCATTAGGAAGCAAACTCACCAGGCTTTAATCCTTATGGTTGTACTGGTTTTTTTTAAAATCAGGGATATAGGAGTACTGGATGGACCTCAGGATTGCTGTTTTGGGTGGGCACAACAAATTTACAAGTTCAAATTTCACTCCTAAGGGCAGGGGAATTAGGCTGCAATGCTAAGAATAACTGCATTTGAGACTTATACTAAGCACCATTTAGACACCATGGTAGGAAACAGCTGCAAAAGAACACACTGGTTTTTCATTGACCAGAACACACAAACCTCTATTAGTATTGTACACCGCAGCACTAATACCCAAAATAACTTTAATATACTGATGATTTCTACCATTTATGTCTTCAGTGTTAAAGAGAAGAACTTTGGGCCCTCTGAAAGAATAAATGTACATATGGGCAGAGTTCTCTGAGGGCCCCTTTTCAGTGCTGGGCCCTTGTAACTCCTTGTCCACCCACCTTCCCCGAGTGTTTACTGGCCTCTTTATCTGCCATGGTTGGTAGCCTGTGTATGCACAGTAGCCTCCCCTGCAGAGAAGGATTTTGGGGTTTTGGCAGAGCTAAGTGCAGTGGACAGGGAAGGGGAGGGGCCTGAGGTAAAGGTGGAGGAACCTCAGATGAAGGGAGAAGGTTCTAGAAGTTGTTCAGGAAGTCCACCCTTTTTTCAGTCTACTGCTGTCGTTTCGGTTGCACCACTGACAAACATGGGTGGACCTGGACCCGCTGGTCCCAACCATAGCACTGCCACACTATCTTGTATTCAATCTGCTAACATCCAGTGTTGGCTTCTTTATTGGCAGTACCAATAATTTTCTTTTCAGTCGCATACCAAGTAATACCTAGTGTCCCAATAACAATACCAATATTTCTAGAGCTCCTTAGCAGGGGAATTGTTACACTTTCTACAGTAAAACCAGTTAAAATCATTTTTGAAAGCCCTGGCATTAGTGTTAAATAAATTGCCACATAAACTGACTGTTCAGTGAAATAACTCCAATTATTTTTGTAGAGACCTCACAGGGTCTCATATGGCTTCCAGTGTCAGTGTGTATATAAAAAACAGGACGGAGCAAGACGAAACGTGGTCATATGAAAGACCCATTGTCAGTTTAATACCACTGAATGTTCAGTTTAGTGCTTAAGATAACATTATTGCCATTTTCACATGAAGAACCATTCCCAAGTTTATTTTATCTTATTTTGAACCTTGCGCTGGCACAAAGCCTGTTTTTTCCATCATCAAAATAACAAAATGGATTTGGACACGCCCATAAATGTTACTTCCCCCTTCCACTTTACGCTTTGTGCTAGATCATGAAAATAGAGCCCTAGAATTTGTTTATATAACCTAAAGAATTTCTTTAAAAATACATCATCAGAACTTCTCTAAATCTGTTCCTTCACATTCACAGACTTGTGGATGTGGTTTTGGACTTGGTATGACTTACTGTAAGGAATATAAATAAACCACACTGCACCACTACAGGCAGCCATTCCAGACAACACCCGGGTTGGTAATCACAAAGCAGTTGCAAAAGAAAAAACACATTCACAGGTCTGCACCACCTTAATGAAGATCTGGATATGGATTGAGCAGGTTGAGAGAAGTTTTAGTGATGTATTTTTACAGAAATAATTAGGCATACTTGGGTGTCCACCCCAATATATATTAGATTAAAGTGCATACCAAAACTAAAATTGGGAGCAGGAACCAGCTTGAAGCCTTTATATATAACACTAGTGGGTATACGCTTATGTTACTTTGTCATCCACAATCTTCAGTGCAAAAGTAAAGAAGTAACTTTTTCCATTCAGCCATGTTCAGGTCAAGTTGACAAAGATGTAGGCTTTCTGTAGCACTTTCTGAAGAACTTATTAACTTCAGCACACAAACAGACAAATATTTACAAGGCTATAAGTTTAACTGATTCTCTGGGGATAGTAAATAACTCCACATAGCTGGACTCAAACGGAACTTCCCACGAAGAACTGTTTCTTTGGAGTCCTGTAAACCTCATGGGACTGCAAACGACAACAGTGATTGTAACATATTGACTATTAATTGTCTTTGTGTTCACTATGTGCGACACATATTATCTCTGGCTTTCTTTAAGGTTACTAAACCTAAGGCCAGTTTATTATTCTGACATCTCATGGACTCAAAAAACACATTGCATCTTATTCCTTTCTCTGCCAAAGGATTCAAAGCCACCGCTGACCTGTGAAATCTGCTTGGTAAATCATAGCAAGTGTTCAGGTACAGTAAAGTCTGGACAAAATCACAACTGCTCCTCTTTCATCTCTTCAACCCCACTCAGTGGACTCATGGAAATGAGAAGCTACATTTATGAAAGAACACTGGGAAAAGAACATGAAGCAGATGAAATTTTGATCTTGCCTCCCTGCAATTCTGGAAACAAAACCGTCAAGTGATGCCAGACAGTTTTAGGCTGTAAACTGTCTCAGGCCACTCAGCCAGAATGGCAGCAGTGTTGTGACTGAAAAGCTGCTGGTTAAAACACTGCATTACTGAATCAGGCGTGTTGGACTAAGAAAGACCCAGATGGAGGGCCTGGAAACAGGATCTGGCAAGAGCACACAAGTGTTAGCTGTGCTACAGGTTCTAGTCACAGATGTTCATTTTAAAGCTCCAGATAGATGATGTTTTTGTAATGCACCAACATGGGAGTTCTAGGCAAAGGCTGAAATTAGATAATTTCTGAGTAAATATCTGCCAATGCTAAAACAAAAACATCTATATAATGTAGAAACTAGGACTACATCTTCCAAAATAAATGTAACATTATTTTGTTACAAAGGAAGTGATATATATATATATATTTTTGGATGTTAATGTCCATCCACTAGTTAGAACTCCACAAATCAAAAGACACCACCACTGGGAGACTAAAGACTAGCATGTGCTTCAGGTATGATAATAAGACATATGAGTCATATGAACCAGTATTGCAATGTCATTGGACAGCTTAACATGGTCATCAGCTAACAGATGCTCAAGCTTTAAGAGGGGAGATGAAGGGCCATCCTACCCATCCAGAGAGGGCAAAACCAATTATATTTGGTTTGACTCCCAGTCTCAGATTGCTGTGGCATCACCAGTACTCAACTTTGCAATCTTCCAAAGAGAGAGTGATCACATAGACAATTTCACCACTTGGGGTTATGGCCATCTGGTCCGTAGTGTAGTTAATTGACTTTTTAAATTATGGACTACAGTCCATTTAAATCTAGCTTTTCTTTTGCATATCAAATAGCATTGGACCTCACTCACTAAGAAATTTCATCTTAATACCCACTTATGCAGTTTTCATGAAGGTTCTGACATTTGCCAGTTTTCTTATTTGCATTTGTAACAGAATCTACACACACTCAAGAGCACGCTTACACATTCGAGTGAAAATAAGTGATTATTTGTCATTGTAAACACACCACAACACAGCACACACCAAAACAAAATGCAAAATGCGTGGGTTTCCTCCTGGTGCTCTGGTTTCCTTCCACTGTCCAAAGGCTGCAGTAGGTTGATTGGATGCTCTAAATTGCCCATAGATGTGTGTGTGAGTGTTTGTCTGTCTCTGTGTTGTCCAGTGATGGGCTGGCCTCCTGCACTGGGACTGGCTCCAGGTTCCCCACGACTCGAAATGGTTTAAAAAATGAACAAACTAATATAATTGTTTTTTAAAAATCATTTTTCAATGCAATTCAGTAATCAGCAATCTTGCTATTTATAGGCCATATGTTGGCTTATTTCTGCACTCGAGGCCTACTCGCCCAGTATATGTGTATATACACACAAACACACACTTATTCACAAAAATGATCTTCCATCTTTAGGTCTCACAGGTGTTTATAGGACAGTGGGATTCATCACTATAAAAACACAGATGAGAACAATTCTGTAGTTTAATAATAAATCTGATGTAGATGTTTTCTTAGGATTTAAAATAAAACAAATTTAAGAAAAAACTTTGAAAGTTATTTGTGATTGGCCTATTGTTTGCAACCGCAAGTAAAGAGAAAATAATGTTATATTAAACTATACTATTACACATTTTATAATATACTACACACTAGATATCACAGAGTTTATAGTCCATTTTATCAAATGAAAAACTTTTGAGGATGTTTAGGTCTCTAGATCTACATCTATTTGTCAGATATGGAACTTCCTTGTACAGTTACTGTCAGTTCGCCCCTGAGCAATGAGCTGAAATGTCACCAGTCTTCTAGGGGTTGTGAAGGCTGTGTTGCATAAATAAACAGTTTCACAATCACGTCTGGAACATCTGAAAAACAATTTGCTTTTTATGATAGCAAACTTAATTCTTCAAAACACCCACAGAAAAAAAGAAGGTTAAAGGCTAATTTTCATATTTGCACTATAGGGGTCAATAAATAATATATTGTCAGGCCCTAGTAGGGTTGAGTTTGTCACAATCTGGCCACCCCGAAAAAGAAACACAACGTCACAGTCTAGGGTCTTTTCAACATGTTCTGAGTCATGTCTTGGCGAAACAGAACACGCACAAGGAAGTTAATGTCATTCTGAAACAACTTTAGCTTCACATCATTAAAAAAACTGCTGACATCCTTTACATGTGTTTAAAACAAATAAAGTTCACATACGTGATGTATTCTGTACAGTTGAACTGGTCTTAACAGTCTTACTCTTTTGGGCTCATTCTGTAATTCTACATACATAAAGAGGCCGGGAAATGATCATGAGAAAAATAAACACTTCAGACAGTACTGACACCAATAAGGAGAAAGCTTACATTGTGCTCTGTTTTGGACAAAATAATCACAATCACATAATTGTTCTGAAAAGAAAGAAATAGAGAGGGAAGTATGAAATATGGACTGTCCTGTTGTATATACGCTGATAGGGCTGTTAAAAGCAACATGGGCTGTTCTATAAGTAAAGAGCTGTGGTGACCCCACATCCAAGAGGCTTTACATTAAATTTACTGGAGTAGCAGGTTGCCTACAGAAAACAAAGCCTTTTGGCCATTTTCTCTATGATGAAATATGACTGAGAGCCAATCCTTACTGATGTTGCCTGTTAGATATAGCTGTAATGACACATGTCCTGTGAGACATTTGTCTTTTAGGAAGGCCATTTCCATGTGTGGCTCCTCCCCTTCTGTTTCCCATAGCATTGTGGGACAATAGTGGCCATTAGCACCACGCCCACAAATCCAACAGGTTTAAGTGTGTTGTGTATGTATGTGTATACCCAACATTGACACTTAAATTACATAACTAAATGAGTGAAAATAATTGGGTAAGTGCAAAATTGGAACATACCTTTGGTCTGGTAAGTTTTCAATTTTATGATATTTTAAACAATGTTAACTGCAGCAACTGCTTTAACCTGTCAACGCCGTCTCTCCATTATGATCATCTTAGTTAAGGATTGTGTAACAAAGGTTGGTGTTTTAGTTTAGGTTACTGAGCCAGCAACAGAAATATTATAGCTCCAGTGTACCTGACATGGTTATTATAGAAAGAACATTACATTTTTAAAATAGAGCTATATGCCTTGTTTGAGGGTAGTAGTGATATTTTCAGTTGGGATTTGAGCTCATAACCTTTTGGGCACCAGTACTGGTCCTTGTCCACTGGGCCACCCTATCTCCTAAGTATTAACTTATCAGGTTTCCTGTATTAAAAAAAAAACAAAAAACAAACAAAAAAAAAACCTGCATGTTTGTGTGTATATATAGTAAGATTTTTATTTTATAGTGTTTTATTTTACGTATTTATAT
>JBBPDA010140891.1:0-14758 GCA_037974385.1 Arnoldichthys spilopterus
ATTATTGTTCAAAATATCACACCTACGGATGATAATAGTCTATTGTTGCTGTCAAAGCAACAGATACTAAAATGTGTCAAATTCTGCTGAAAACATTAAGGGCGATTCTATTGGGCCATACATCATGAAATATTCTCACAGCTGGAAATTTAATATAGTGTATAAAGTTTTTGTTTGTTTTTTCAACACTTTTTAATTTTTTAAGAATATTCAGTAGATTGTTTTACCACCGTTAGCACTGATATTTATTTTTACCCTTTTTTATTTAATCACAGATATTTTGTACATCACTATTCGAAAGTCTGAATCACTGAGAAAGTGGTATTTAAAAGCTGTGTCATTGGGTTGAACGTGTATATTTTTACATACAAACACAAATATGAGGAAAAAAATCCAGGAAATAACATTAACCCAGTAAACAGTGCTATGCGTGTGTCTGTGCCCAGTATTACTGGTCAAACCACTGCTTTGGGCTCAGTCAGTCCTTCATTAGATGAAATCTGGAGCCAAACCTGTTCTTCTAACCAGCTCACATGCCATCAACTACTGTTTACACACAACAGCTCATCTGGACGATGAATGTCCACACATCGGCCACAAACTCACACTGTTCAGATTGGCCTCACACATTTTACACAGGGGCCTGAGACTTTTCTCACAGGGCCCACATACTCACAGGCTCTGTAATGCCCATCCTGCCTTCGCTGCTCCCCAGGTGCCGTGTATGAGCTGTTTGGGAGGGAGTGCTGCCTTGCCACCGGGGACCTAATAAAGATCGTCGACATCGGTATCACCAGATTCATCGCACATACTGCTGATTCCGCTGAGGTCAAACTGCCGCTGGAGTATCCAGGTATAAAATGATCGTTCAGTGCTAGCGCCATACTTCCCCCAGAAGCCTGAAGCTGCATTTAGTTTACTCTGTCTGCCAAACGGACGGAGACCCTCAGCTTTTCCAGACATTAGACACAAATTTCCATGTTCTCTTTATTGTTGTGCAGTTACTTATTAAACACAGAACTTGTTCCCCCTTGGTTGTGATGTCATAAGCACTCAGGTGTTTAAAGTACCTGTGGGCCAAAAGTTTCAATATGTGCTTTAAAGAGCCATTTGGAAAAGCCAAGGAAGATGAAGGATACACCTAGCATTAAGGATTAACACCCAACTGCTTTACGTCTGCAAATATTTGTTCTCAACTGAAAGACAATTTTCCAAAAACCTCCAAAAAAACACATACATGTGCTAATAAATAACAAATAACATAATAAATATATAGATAAATTATTAAATATAAATTCAGATAAGTTGTAGTCTGCAATAGTACAACAAATAAATTGACCATCAAAAGCTAGAGTTAGTTAACATCTATGGTCTCCAAGCAATTGGAAGAAAATCCCACAGAAGATTTTAAAGCCTCATTCAAAGCCATTGGAACAAAATTTACATTTTAAATATTTGCTTCATTTAAAGTTAAATGTTAAAAAACATTCTGCATTTATGCACTAAATATGCATTATTGTTTTATTTTACAATTCAACATAGCTGGGAATTTTGTACAATTTTCAAAAACTTTGGGCTGGACAAAAACCTCCAAAAATCCTGTAAAATCAAAAATAGAAAACAAACAGAAAACAGGTGCATTATAGATTACATTTGCTAATAAATAAACACCATTAATGTTCTTAAGGTCAGGGTTTTGTTCCAAATGCCTCCTCTAGTTTAATTTAGCTAGCGTCTGACGTCTCCAGGCAGTAGAAACAAAATGCTCCGCTGAATGGTGAACCTTAAGGAGCTTTACATGTAAAGTACATCCACTTTCCCTGGAAAACCTTTTCACAACGTTTTTATTTAAAAACTCTAATAAAAAAAGAAATTAATCTGATGGGAAATATGGAGCCACTGCAAAAATAAGTGAAAACACCAGAACTGTACTCCCTTACTGCTGACACTGGAGACGCACCCTCGAGGGGGGTGGTGTCCCAGTGCATTTGTACTCTGGTGCCGTTGTAGTGTGCCAGTCTTTGTGGGATCTATGAAGCCAATGGAGAAATGATTCTTCTTGATCTAATTCTTATTTGAGATATTCCTGGAACCGGTTTGGTAACAACAGAGAACGATGAGCCCAGATCGAGGCTCTGTGAACAGAATCCAAGCTCACTTTGGCTTTAGATCAGATCACTGTATGTGTTTGTGTGGAGGAACGTCGGTGGGAACGTATGCATGAGTGACCACAGAAGGTTACACAGCACAGCGAGAGCGAGGCCGTGAAATGGGCTGAATTTAAGTGTTTTTCACAGACAAATGTGTTAATCGAAGCTACAATATAGTGCAGATTAGAACGAGGCACGACCCATGGAGGTGTGAGTGTGCATGTGGCAGGTTTTCATTGGTTTGGTAGATGTGGTATTGTTGCCGGAGAGAGGTAGGGGGGGAGGTGTGCAGTGTGTAGGTGGCTGGACTTGTCCTGCTGCGGTTTGTGTGGAGGAGTTTGGCACGATATGTTTGGTGTGGGCAGCCAAGCGAAGAGCCCAGACTGAAGAACCACTGAATGACTTTCAGAGTGTCTAACTTCTGAAATGTTTTACACTTTTCTCCATAATTCATATAATATCTCAAATGTTACACTTTTTTATATGCAGAATCCAAAAAAGCCAAGCCAAGAAAATGTAAGAAAAAAAAATATATATTTATGTATGTATATATATTGAAATTAGATCTAAATTTAGTTTTTAGAGAAAGTTTTTTTTAACTATATTATATATATATCTCATATATATATATAAAATAGTCCAATACCTTCTCTAAAAACAAAATTTAGACCTAATTTCAAATGTTGTTAGTTTATTTAGAAAATGCACCTGGTGAACTGGCCTTTTCCAGCTTTGGGGCCTGCAGTGTCAAAAGGGAATTGAAGCATTTACACTAAAAATTAATCAGTATCAATTTTTTTGAGGTTGTACATTAAAAGATGTATATAATTTTCTTAATACTAAATCTGAATAACTGATGTTAAACACTGCCCATTATTGTATATTGTATATAATTATTCATTAAATAATATTATGGTTTTTTTTTAACTGTTAAGTGAAGTTAAGAAGAAAAATTCATGGTAGATACAGAAAAATTCATAGTGCATACTGAATAATGAATTGAATAAAGGAATATTCCATAATAGATGCTGAAAGATTCATAGTGGATGGTGCATAGATTCTGCAACTGTGAATGTGTGAAATTTGCCTTTGCTGTGTTCTGTTAACATTCAGTGATGACGTCCTTTAGGTCTTTTTAGGATTGTAGCGGATGATCAGCCATATCTCAGCATCCAGGAAATTGTGGACTCCCTCAAGATCAGCTCCCACAGGCTGGGCCAGCCCGCCTTCACCTCAGCCGATCAGATCCAGCTTCCCTACGGCTCCGTGAAAAAGAGAGAAAGCTTCCGGATCACAGCGGTCACCTTGGACAAACAGAGTGGCAACGGTGGCCGTGCCGACTGTGAGCTCCTCCATAGGGAGCCAAAATTCAGCTTCAAACTGGACCTCTCTCACCAAGGCCACTTTACAGAGTGTGAGGATGACCAGTTTTACACGCTCCGGGAACTGGCTGAGTGGAAAATCTCCAAGGGCAGGAAGAGAACGGTGACTGTGGCCGGTGCGCCACCCACAAAGGACATGCTGTTTTCCACCTTGCTGCAAAACGTGAGTGGGGCGCTGACGCTGACGCCGGTGTATGAGCTCCAGGCCGTGATGGAGCGTAAGTGAGGACACCTGTCTTTTGAATTTTGATGGTCAAAAGTTTGCAGACACTGTCACTGCTCAACAAGGGCAGAAAAAGTAGAGTAAGTGGGAATGTCTATGACATGACAATTTTGTTTGAATGCAAATAAACATAGATTCAATTCCAGTTTTCCTTCCTTGGATCAATTTTGGTAGGTACTTACTACTGCAGACCTGGAACACTCTACAAGACCTGCAGTTCTAGAGATGCTTTGACTCTAGTCATCACAATAAGGTCAATTCAATTCAAGTTTGTTTTTATAGCGCTTTTAAAAACTGACGTTGTCACAAAGCAGCTTTACAGAAACCGGGTCCAAGCCTCCAAAGAGCCAAAGGTGACAGAGGCAGGAAAAGCTTCCTAAGCTGTAGGAAGAAACCTCAGGAGGAACCAAGGCTCAGAAGGGGGAACCCATCCTCCTCTTATTATTATCCTCCAAATTATGTACATTGTGGTCTGAGTGCAGGCAGGAGCTCCGGCAAGACTTGTGATGACAGCATAACTAAAGGGGAGAGTTAGAAAGAAGCACAGACATGAGGGCATCCTAGGGCATAAGGCAGCACAACCACTCGACTGTCAACAAACCTGGCCCCTGCTGTGACCTTTGCAACTCGTGACTCTTGTAGAAGTGGCTCAGATCCTTAAACTCACCCATTTTCCTGCTTCCAGCACGTCAACTTCAAGAACTGACTGTTCAATTGCTGCCTAATATATATCCCACCCCCCTGACAGGTGCAATTGTAATGAAATAACTAGAGAGTCAGTGTTATTCACTTCACCTGTTAAGAGTGTTAATGGTAAGGCTGATCAAGTAAAGGGCAAGTGACTATTTGTCATTGTGAACACACTCAAGCACCACAACAAAATGCAACCTTTGCATTTAACCCATCACAGGAGCAGCGGGCAGCTATTAACAGCACCCGGGGAGCAGTGTAAGGCAGAAGTGCCCGGGCCAGGATTTGAACCTGTGACCTTCAGGTCCCAAAGGCAGCGTCCTAACCACTAGGCCTCCACTGCCCAGTGTAAGTTATTTGAAAAGCTTGGCGTCCCTAAACTTTTGACTGGCAGAAAGTGTTTGCTGGTATAGGAGCCCTCACCCACCAGACAGCCGGATTGTTTTTGTTTCATAATTAAATTTCCTCTGTCTAATAGCTGTTATTTTGCTAAACTCTGTTGAAAGGAATAGCGCGGCGTCTCGGGCCAGCGAGCAGAATAAAGACGCGGTTTAGGGCTGTTAACTTTATGAATGTTGCTGCCTGCCTCTGAATTGGAGGAGCCAAATTCAAATGGTGTTTTGATGTTGCGTCGTTATGCACGCTGTGCTGCTGCCGATAATGAATTTCCCAGTTTGGCTAAAAGAGAACTGTGCTCAAAGCTTCAATTAAGCAAGCCTGGCCTGTGTCAGACAATAGAGACTATAAATGAAATTACACTAGCGCAGCAGTTACACGCTGCTCTGGAACAACTCCATGTTTTCATGCGTCTCCTTGTCTTGCTCTTGTTTTGCTGTACCTCATAAAAGCAATTACATACGCCAATCGGCCAGAACATTAACACCACTGACAGGTGACGCGAATAACATTGACTCTCTGGTTATTTCATTACAATGGCACCTGTCAAGGGGGTGGGATATATTAGGCAGCAAGCAAACAGTCAGTTCTTGAAGCTGGTATGCTAGAAGAAGGAAAAATGGATGCATGTAAGGACCTGAGCCACTTTTACAAGGGCCTAATTGTGATGGGTAGACAACTGAATCAGGGCATCATCAACACGCCAGGTCTTGTGGAGTGTTCCATTTCTCCAAAAGTGATTCAAGAAGGAAAACTGGATCATGGGCACCCAAAGCTCGCTGATACACAATATTAGGCAGGTGGTGTTAATGTTGTAGACAGCAACATTACTTCAAAAATCTGCACGTTCATGTGGTCTGACCACAATGTTTAGAATCAGCACTTTCCACACAATCTAGAAGAACTTTTTCACCCTTGTTTACCTGCAGAAAAGGCCCCGTCTCTCATTAACCCATCCCTCCTCAAGCGTGTAGATTGTGTTGTAGCACCACCTACTATTTTCATCAGGCAAACACAAGAGAAGGAATAAACGTGACTCAGTAGGCAATATCTTATTTGTTAACAGGGGTTTCTCTATTGCCCTGTTCACATTTAATAACTTTAAGACATTTAAGACAAGTCACTGACAAAAGCGCCTGATTGTGTACAATTCCAAGTTTGTGCAGTGGTTAGCGCTGTCGCCACACAGCAAGAATGTCCTGGGGTCAATCCCCGGGTCAGTCACGGGTGCCTTTCTGTGCAGAGTTTGCAAGCTCTCCCTGTGCTGGTGTGTGTTTCCTCCAGGTTCTCTGGTTTCCTTCCACCGTCCAAAGGCTGCGACAGCTTGATTGGCGTTTCTAAATTGCCCGTTGGTGTGTGTGTGTGTGTGAATGGTTGTCTGTCTGTGTTGCCCTGTGATGGGTTGACCCTCCTGTCTTGGGTGAACCCCACCTTAGGCCCATAGTCAGCTGGGATTGGCTCCTGCTTCCCCACGACCCAAAATGAAAGAAGCGGTTTAGAGAATGAATGGATGGATGGATGGATGGATTCCACGTTTGATCAGTGATCAGCGATCAACAATCAAATGACTGAGAGCATGGCTGCATCATGGTGGACTCAGCAAACTGAGCAGAACTGAATGACTTTACCTCCATCTTTTTGCATAAAACAATCCATACTGCCCATGTGTGCTGATCCATTCGTTCACCCACATCCCTTCCTTTTTCCTGTTGCATGCTTTTTCGAAACTGGACATGTTGGACATTCATTTTTAAGCCCCTGTTTGGCAGGGAGGTCATTTCTTATGTGACGTTTCACAATAGAACAGTTCTGTGGACCAAACTGACCAGTCATGATGGTGTCGTTGGTGACACCCCATAAGCACTCATACACTATTGCACTCATTCACACTACCCAGCTCTCTGACCTTGGATCGAGAGTCTCGAGTTTGTGTAGTGTAAACAATACAGCGATCCGACCCAACCACCTTCACCACTGTGTAGTGTGAACAAGTCAATCACTGACCGTACCCTATAGAGTACATAGGTGGAAGGCAGGTTAGCGTGATCTGTATGGACTTGGCCCACACAATGATTAAATCCCTTGACTTTCTGTGTCTGGAATAGAATTGTAAAAATTCTGTGATATTCCAGAAATTCCACAGCCAATGGGAAGCAATAATCCGCGTTTCCATAGTGATATGAATTTGTGTGTGCACACTCGCTCAGAAACCTTTTTCATTGATAAATGCTGCATGGGACAATGAACTGACTCCTACAACAACACTGGTCCCACTTTGTGTGAAGTGTCCAGATTAACTGTGTACTTACACATTAACAATACAAGCTGTAAGAATCTACTGGTGGTGTGTTCACTGTTACAGCTGAGTTACAGTAGTGCAGCTTGTAATTGCACATGTTTACCAACTTCCGTTTTTACTGTAATTACATTAGGATACTCTTGATAATTCAATTGATATATATTTGCTAATATAAAATGATAATATGCTTTTATTACCCACCATATCAGTGTTTGTTGTTGGCTAAACTATTTTATTTCTTCTATCTTGCAGTCAGAAAGAGCATAGCTATCATCCCGTCTAACATGGATGTAGAGGTCATGGATGTGACAGAGCGGTTTGATGTGAAGACATTTATTCAGCCGCTTTCCCTTCAGGATGTCATCCATAGGCCTTCGGAGGATTTCCCCATGGTGGTTGACGTGATCGAAAAACCTCTGATTGAAGGGCACCTGCCGGAGGAGTTGCTGTCTCTGCTGCGTTTGGAGCAAGTGATCATCCACAGGGCTTGTGAAGCCAAGCGTGTCCTTGCGACGGAAATTCGGCAAGAATCACCCAGACATTTCCTCATTCCCATGACCTACAAGGGACGGTTAAAGCGGCGGCCTCGTGAGTTTCCCACAGCTTACGATCTAGAGCGTGCCCGCAGCGAAACGGAGCAGTTGCATGTGGTGGCCACCAGGGGGTTTGACTCAACCTACGATGGACTAGCATCTGTTTTAGCTGGGGATGAATTTGTAGTGAAGAAAAGCAAAGCCAGCAGACTTGCTTGCGATGGCATCGGAGACGCAGTGGATGCCCTGACTTGTTTGAAGATCAAGGGGAAGGCCCATGAACCTGTTCGTCTTCCCATGTGCTTGGACGGCGGATTTATGGAGGTTGTCCACGACAAACGCCAGTACTCTATTTCCGAGGTCTGCCACTGCTTCCTGCTTCCGTTCAATGTCAAAGTGTCTGTGCGTGACCTCTCGTTGAAGGAGGACATTTTGGCCAGTGTTCCTGGCCTACGAATTGAGGAAGAAATCACGGACTCCTACCTTCTCATCTCCACCCTTGATCTCTCCAGTTGGTGGGAAGTGCCCGTAAACCGCATACACATGACTATCAACATGGAGAAAAGCTGGACAGGGGCAGTTAATATTTGCAAAGTGAATTCAGCTGTGGAAGAGATCTCAGAGGACTGTTACTACACCATGAGGAGGTACGCCTTCACTACGGTCACACCTCCACCCCGACCTCCAAAAAAGCCCAAACAGCCTCCAGCAAGACCAGCCAAACCGCAGCCCAACCCAAGACCTGAGAAATCCATCAGCTGCTCTCCAACGGTAAACAGAAAGAATGTTTTTCTCGTGCATGTAAGAGAAACAGGTACAATCCCTAGCCTTAAAATATGTAGGGTTCATTATTCCAGCAGGCTGTATGAAGACACTAGCTCAGACTTCAGCCCTGCCAGGCCTCAGCACCACAGAGTGTACCTCATTGAACTTGATTAGCAAGGTTTTCGCTAATCTTTGCAGAACTGTGGCCCACCAGAACTGCTGTAGGCGTTAATTAAACACTGTAGGCAAATTAATGCAACACTCTAAATGTGTTAATTCAACAATATTGACCTCCATTCAACACTAGGGGTCAGTTTCCTGAACTAAATTCCCATTTCAACGGTGTTTCACTAAATCAGGGTCTGGTAAAAGCCAGTTTTGATCAAGGTTCCTTGAAAGTGATGGAGTTCTGTTTCACAGTTTTACACTGGTGTTGGTACTGGCTGCCAACTAGCAACAAGCTGTTCTGTGCTTCAGTAGGTCGTCCTTTCTTTGCCTTTTGCAGTGTAAATAAATTGTAAATTTCCTTAATGGCAATTACTGCTAGAAAAGTTTGCGTACACTCTCCCAGAGTAGTCAAAAACTTTCCAATGTCTGTTTGATTGTCGGCCATTTTTTCTTAATATGACATCGCATTACTCCACAAAAATCAAATAAAACAGACAATATATCTTATTATTTCTAGATACGTTGACAATTCAAAATTGTGCCTGAGATTATTCAGCTAGTTTAAGAAAATGCTGAGGAAAGAAAAAGTCTTTTTTGGTAATTTTAGGAATTTCAATTACAAGATTTATATAAGAAATTATAACTTTTTTTATTTTAAGAACTGTCTTTTTCGTTCTTTATATTATATTGCTTCAGAAATCAAAATGCTTTGAAAATGAATAAGTTAGACTAAAAGCGCTGAACTGTTAAAGCGTTCTGGGAGTTCTAAATAAATTTCCATTTCAAAACATATTTATGGAGACTTGCTCATCTGACAGGTTTGTGCTCTGTTTATGTCCAATTTTAAGAGCTTTTCAATGAGCTTTTTATTTTTTTAAGCATGATAAAGGTTAATGTCTCTCAGCGCTGGAGGTTTCCATGTTCTCTTTGTGTCTGTAAAAGTGTTCTCTAGGTGCTTCACTTTCCCCTCACAACCTTTACTGCTATACACTAGAGCAACTGAAGAAAATTTCTCTTATATTTAATTAATACAAGATTCATTTGCTCATTTAGGCTTTTCTGGTTTATTTTTATCCCCAAATTTGGCCAATATATCTTCATTTGATTACTACAGATTTTAAGACTTTAATAATAATAATTAACAAAATGTTAACAGAACTAAAATAAAGCTAGATAAAAAAAGTACAAAATTGAATATTTTTAAATATTTATTTTTGTATTGTTTGATGTTATATGCTTTATTTTTTTGTACATTTTAATCTTTTTCTGCTTGGCACAAAATTTAAATCATTTAAGGAATTTTGACCAAAGAAATCCCAATGATCTGACTGTGCTTTAATAATTTCAGATGGTTACTTAAAATAAGTAAATTGTCCAGAAAAGGGCTGCATGATCCTATAGAAGTAATAATAATGAATAAATAATAAATCTAACAATGTGGTCTTATTATGAGAAATCTTTGATGAGAAGCCTACAATCACTGCCGAGCCAGTCGTTTGCTGCCATCTGGTGGTAAGTGTTGAACAAGCACATTAACAGCAACTCTACAGAACAATATGCAGGTTGACAAAACAACACGTGTAGCACTTTACCTAAAGGCATTTACTTAGGTACATGCATAGGTACATAATAACGAACTTATAGAGCATTTTGATCAGCGTATGTCAATATTAGCAATATGGTATGATGCCTAATGATATAAAGGTCCTCAAACTAAATGGTGACACTGCAGACTAGGCTTATGCAGGTGTCATGTAGCCTAATTAACACTGCCCTACAGTGAAGAGGTTCTAATATCACTTCTCCAAGGTTTTGATGCCTACACATTTAAATAATAATTGTCTGTTCATGAATATACACCAATCAGCCATAACATTAACACCAACTGCCTTATACAGAGTACGTCCCTCCTGCTGCTGAAACAGCTCTGACTATGGTGCACTGTGTGTTCTGACCCCTTTCTGTCAGAGTCAGCATCACTTTTTAAATCACAGTAGCTTGTCTGTGGGATCAGACCAGACTGGCTAGCCTTCACTCCCCACATGCATCAGTGAGCCTTGCGTTCCCATGACCCTGTCACTGATTCACCAGTTGTTCTTCCTTGGATCACTTTTGGTAGAATTCTGCACACCTGTAACACTCCAGAAGACCTGCTGTTCTGAAGATGCTCTGACTCAGTCGTTGAGCCATCATAATAAGGCTCTTGTCAAAGTGACTCAGACAAAATTACTTAAGTGTTGAAAGTTTTTGTTGTTTGATTATTTTCATGAGCAGTTTTCAAGCACTGTCACCTCACAGCGAGAAGGTCCTAGGTTTGATTCCCAGCTAGGCTCCTTCCTGTGTGGAGAAGGTTTGTTCTTACCAGGCCCGTGTGGGTTTCTACCAGAATCTCTGGTTTCCTTCCACAGACCTGAGACATGTGCATCAGGTGGAATGGAGATGCTTCACAACAGTGTTATACATGGATCCAATGTCCGTCGCTTCAGTTTAATGCCCCCATTCCATTTACTTCATAAATCATGACACAGTTCAACCATAATTATAGAGCCTCATTACGATGAAATGGCCTTGAGAATATGTGCAGACCTCCTCACTGAAGTGGCACAGGAGTCTTGGGTGAAATCTTCTTTCTCTTTTCTTTGGCATCGCTCAAAAACCAAACGTCTCAGATCATTTATCCTCACACTGTTGTGATAAAAACGTGTCTAATTTGACTGTCTGTCCCATCCAGAGTCCCCAGCCTGCAGTGATCAGCAGAGAAGACTCCACTGACAGCAGTAACTCTACAGCAGGAAATGAGAGGAGTCCCAAAAGTCCTGCCACTTTACCCAGACCTATCCTGCAGAAAGGTAGGAGCATTACCTCACACAGCTGCTTCATCTCTGTCTATGAAGGCTTCCGAAATACTTATCCATGCATTCATTACCTCAAGTCTGGATTAGTGCAACACTCTTTTTACTGGACATCCTACAAAAATGGAGCTGCTCGTCTTCTCACCTTCACAAAAAAATCTGAACATATTTCACCCATTTTTCATAATCTTCACTGGTTACCGATTTCATATCGTGTTCAGTACAAGCTACTTCTCATTACCTTCAAAGCTCCTCCATGGTTTCACTCCTCTTGTCTTTCTGATCTACTGCACTTAGACACTCCTGCTCACTCCTTATGCTTTTCTGACAGTGGCCTGCTTATTGTTCCCAAGTTCTGTCTTAAGTCAATGGGAGGTAGATCGTTCAGTGTTCTTGCACCTAAACTCTGGAATTGTCTCGCCCTGAACCTTCGCAACATTTCTAGTAGTACTGCACCTCTTCTTCCTGCTCCTGACTTGTGTTCACTGTGATTTTGTCCTTGCTATTGTTGGTTTTGTGTTATTGTTTTTCCTATGTAAAGTGACCTTGGGTTCGAAAAAGGTCGCTATATAAATACAAATTATTATTATTATTATTATTATTATTATTACATTAGATAATTTACTGAGGTAACACTTTGAAGACATACTTCACCCCAAAATGCTAGTCTTGCTAATGTTAGCATCTTGCATGAGAATAGTCTGATAGTGTGTTTGTGTTCATCCTTCTTTCTTCACTCAGCCATCACAATAAACAACAGTCTTGAGGACATGTGTGTGAACAGGCCTGACGATGACGACCCCCACGACTATGAATACATTGACGAAAATGAACTCGACAACATCAGGAAGCAGTTCCACGAACTGTCCGTTTCCACCACTGGGAAATCAAGTAATACAATATGATCACACTATAAGGATGATGATGATGATGATGATGATGATGATAATGGACCACTTGAAATTCTGAATCAACAAACGGCAACCTGACTTCCTCTTTCTTTATGATGCCTCTTGAAGCGATAGTTCTGTAAAAAAACTGTTGTTATAATGTAGTTGATCAGTGTAGACACGATTAGGGTCTGCAGTTTGCTTTGTTAACTTTAGCACTGGTGCTATACAGGCTAATGTAGCTAATGACTAATGAAAGCTTAGGCCCCACCAGTTAGCACCTACATCATTGCACAGTCATCTCAGAGCATGTGGAGGTGTTCAGTCTTCTCTATTAGACTTGTTTTCTGACTTTGTACGATTCACTCTCATCTATAAACATTGATTCGTGTTGTTTAGATTTTAAACATTTAAATTTTTATTATTATTTCCTAAAATATACACACAAATCTGTTTACTAATTTTCTTAAACACACACACACACACACATATATATAAATAAATGAGGGAGGCATTTTGTTGCTGTGTGGTGATGTTGACAATGGACCTGCAATCTCCAGTGCAAGCAATGGGAGTAAGCCAATACTGGACACTGGACATAATTCATCATTCTAAAAAATGTGCATGAAAACCACATGTACTGCAAAACTAGCAGGAGGCTGAATGGCTGGACCACTTCAACATGGGAAAGAGAGTTGAATTCTTTAAATGTGACAGGTTTCCACAGGAATGTTAATTGGCTTTTGGCGGCCATTGTAGAGTGGGTCAAACGGTTGTTGAACAGTTCCCAAAAAGGTGTGTAGCCGACATAGAAACACAAATCTCTTTTTCCATTTCAGCCATGGTGTTACAATCACACCCACTTTGCTGTGGATTGGTGAAGCCATCAAACAAAAAGTGGACAAACTCAGTTTGAAGTTACAGCAGTCATAATTACCATAAACGGATAAATTATGTCCAGTTTATTCAATGGCAGCGTGAACTGTATCCCCATTAAGCACTGCTTTTTTCAGCTTTACTGACATGCTGTTGCCAACAAATATACTGTCACATTTCATGTAAAACCATTACCATCTCAAGTGGTTTTATTGATGCAAACTAAATGTTCATGGTTCTTGAAGGTGTGTATGAACTCTGACCTCTACACACTCTGAGACCACTTCAGAAACTAGATCTTATCATGTGATGTGTGTTTAAAAAGAGAATTACTGCACCAGGAAGGCACATGGTCAGAGGAAAGTACACCGTCTTACCCAGAAAACCAAAAGTTTTTATTAAGTATAATAAAAAATTATAGTGCAGTTAGGCAAGAAATGTACAGAAAATCATTGCTCCCATAGGACAACGCCATGCAGTAAAGGGTGTTTTTACACTTTTACACTGAACACAATGTGAGCAAAATGTAATGTAGTATTTATCAGACCAGCCATAACATTAACACCACCTGCCTAAAATTGAGCAGGTCCCACCTGCTGCTGAAACAGCTCTGGCTGTGGTGCACTGTGTGTCTGACCCCTTTCCATCAGAGTCAGCATCACTTTTTACACCACAGTAGCTCTTCTGTGGGATTGGACCAGACAGGCTAGCCTTCACTCCCCACATGCACACCTGGAGCACTCCTTATGCTCAACCATTTTTCCAGCTTAAAACGCATCAACTTCAAGAACTGACTGCCGCCTAATATATCCCACCCCCTTGACAGGTGCCACTGTAATGAAACAACTAGAGAGTCCGGTTACCTGTTAGTGGTGTTAATGTTATGGCTGATGTGTGTATATCAACATGACGGGCTGTAAACTGAGGGGGCTGTGTCTATATTTCAGTGCAGTATTCAGTGGTAAAAATGTGAAATAAAGTACAGGTAGCGTGTAAAACAAAGTGTCTGTCCTTCGTTTGGGATAAAACCTCTTAAGGTGTCACAGCAACGATGGGTGGAGTATTAAGTCTGTACCACAGCTATGGACAGAGACTTGGCAAAGTGTGTGTGGCGTTTATTCACTGACAACATCTGGAATCAAGGAAAAACATGCAGTAACTCTAATGGATTAGATTGTGGAGACCAAATTTTTTTCCCCCAGTTTTGCCAAATTTCTTTGTTTCCAGTTCCCACCACTAGCTACTGTAGAACTCCCAATCACAAGATACTGGGAGGGTGAAGGTGAGCAGGTGCTTCCTCTGAGTAAAACCACCCACAGGACCACCCTACCCACCCAGACAGAGCAAGAGGACAGTCATGCTGAGTGATGGGAGAGAGAAGACCACCCAACCCATCCAGAGAGAGGGGACAGTCATGCTAAATGATGGTAGAGGGAAGACCACCATACCCACCCAGTGAGAGAGGGGACAGTCATGCTAAATGATGGTAGAGGGAAGACCACCATACCCACCCAGTGAGAGAGGGGACAGTCAT
>JBBPDA010140926.1:0-21302 GCA_037974385.1 Arnoldichthys spilopterus
GTTTTGAATTTGATGCGGGCAGCCACAGGAAGCCAGTGAAGGGTTCTCAGCAGTGGGGTGGTGTGAGAGAATTTGGGACTTTGAAAGACCAGGCGAGCTGCTGCATTCTGTATTCGCTGTAAAGGTCTTGTGGCCTTCAGAGGAAGACCAGCAAGGAGAGTACCTAGTACCTACCACAAGTGGTTCAAGTAAGGTGAACTGACGACGGGCACCCATAGCTCATTAATGTGCTTGGGGAGTGAAGGCTAGTGCATCTGGTCCGATCCCACAGAAGAGTTACTGTAGCACAAGACGTAAGTGCTGGCTCTAAGACAAGAGGGTCGGAACCCACAGTGAATCACAGTCAGTGTTTTAGCAGTGCAAGGGGACAGTATAAGTGGTTATATTGTTATGGCTGATTGATGTATTTACATTTACATAAATATGAAGAATTTAGAGCAAAACAACATGCTTCTAGCAAGAATGGGAGAACGAGCCACTTTTAGGCTCCCTGTCTTTTGTAGCCAGTGTTTTTCACAGCAGTGTAATCTGTTTTTGAACACCAGGGGGCAGCATTTGGCTGAACTCTCTGCAGTAATCATACTGTAAATAACTGCGGGACGTCTCCTCCCATCTGCTGTAGTGGACGTTCAAACAGCGAGAAGTGCTTTACTGAGCCACCTGTGCAGGGGAAAAACACTTGCCCAGGGACACACACACCATCTGGAGCTTCTGCCCAACACACACACACACACACTTGTGCACTGCTGGCCCCAAGACCTAGATATCCTCCATAGTTACAAACACTACCTAGGTAACCAGGCCATCGCCACTGATGATTCTCCATATCCTCCAAAAAGTGTTTTGTTTTGAGTTGTTGTCATGTTTATCTCTGGTCCAGTTTCATGTGAAAATGACATTGTCATTGTGAACCCACTCAAGCACCACAACCAAATGTGACCTCTGCATTTAACCCATCACACGTGCAGATATGAAGCAGCAGTCAGCTATCAACCGCGGCTGGGGAGCAGTGTAGTGGGACGGTACCTTGCTCAAGGGTACCTCAGTGGTGCCCAGGCCAGGACTGAAAGACACGACCTTCAGTTCACAAGGGCAACGTCCAAACCACTAAGCCACCCCTGCCCCATCCTATTGCAGCCTTTGGACAGTGGGAGGAAACAGGAGCAAACCCACGCGACCATGGCGAGAGCTTGCAAACTCCGCAAAGAAAGGTGCCTGTGGCTGACCCGGGGATCGAACCCAGGACCTTCTTGCTGTGAGGCGACAGCACTAACCGCTGCACCATCGTGAATGAATTATTTTCTCAAATATGACATTATTTTGCAAACTCCATGATGTGTTAGGCTGTGCCCTGACAGCTTAATTTACATATCGATTCAAGTTACGTTCCTGACCCTTACAACAGGCCTGCCTGAGAGAGAAAATTGCTATTCATGCACTGCGTCAGATATTTATTTTTTCTCCAATCCGCAGCTTTGCTTTAGTGTTTTTCTTTCTCTTCCAATTTCACTTCATTATTGCATTAGAGACGGCGATCGCTCTTGGGTGTGTATCTAGTTGAGTTTTTGCTCTATTTGTATTCATGAACTAGAGGGGGGGGGCTGCTGAAGGGGGTGTTTTATGTTAATGTGCCGGAGCTGAGACGTGGACGAGCTGCTGTGGGTGTGTTGGGAGTTACATGTGATGAATCTTAGCTAAATCGCCACTCTGATTAAACAGACAACGTTTTGAGGCGAAGAGCGACGCACAGAGTGTTTCTCCATTTAACTCTGATTTAATCTGAACAGCCTCTCTGTCTCTCTCTCTCGCTCTCTCTCTCTCTCTCTCTCTCTCTCTCTCTCTCTCTCGCGCGCTGTCCCTCTCTGTCCATTTATTCTATTTACGTCTGTGTGGTTGTGCTTGTGTAATCATGTCATGCAGTGTGTTCAGAGACAGCACAAGGATAATGTGATTGTGTCTCTGCAGACTGTGTGTGTGTCTTGAGTGTGCTGCTCTCCAGAGTGTGACCTTGAATAGAACAAAGGAGAGCCACACAATCAGACATACACACACACACACACACTCCTCCCCACTGTCCCCATCTTCTCCTGTAGTCTTATATCCCCTTTCTCCCTGCTTCATCTGTCTTTCTCTCTTCCTTCGCTTCTCCGCCTTCTTCACCTCTCACCTTCTCTCACCTCCCCTGTCCTTCATTCACCTTCCTTGACCTTTCCCTCATCCCCTCACCTCCCCTGTCCTTCCCTCTTCTCCTCTGTCATTCCCTCACCTTCCCTCGCATTGCCTTTCAGTTCCTGGCCTTCCTTCACATTCCCTGACTGTTCTCTGTGCTTACCTCACCTTCCCCACCTTTACTGAGTGTGTTTTGATGGAGTGTGTGTTTGTTGCTGCAGGGATGAAGCCGCATCAGCATCTCTTGTAAGCTACGTTTATTTACACTAGCGCTGTTCTGTATTCTGACACTCCTCCTCAGGGCTGCAGTGTGCCTATGTGTGTGTGTGTTGTCTCTCTCTCTCTCTTCTTCTTCTTCCTCCCTCCTTCTCTTTCTTCCTTGTCTTTTCTTCTCTTTTTCTTTCTTGCTTCTTTCTCATCCCTCTCTCTGTCTGAGTCTCTCTTCATATCTTTCTCTCTCCCCTCCTCTTGTCGTTTTCTTCTTTCTGTTTCTCTCATCCTCTCTCTCCTTTCCTTTCTTCATTCCCCCCCCCCTCTCTCTCTCTCTCATTCTATCCTATGTTTTTTGTTCTGTTTTTTTGCCTTTCTCTTTTGCGGTGTTCTTCTCCTTCTCTCTCTCTCCCTTTTCTTTTTTATCTCTCTATCCTCTCGTTCTAGTAGCCTAGTGTTTAGGGACCATGTTCTCAAAAGGTCACAGGTTCAAGTCCTGGCCTAGGTACCACTGAGGTACTTTTGAGTAAAGTATAGGCTCTCTGGGCGCTGCTGATAGCTGCCCGCTGCTCCACGTGTGGATGGGTTAAATGCAGAGGTCACATTTTGTTGTGGTGCACTTTGTGTGAGTGGGTTTGTTCACAATGATAAAATACTAGTCACTTTCACCTCACTTTCTACTCCAATAAGTTTCACCTTGATTCAGAACACCCATCCCCTGCCTGCTTGTTTGATGTGCAATGGCCTGTAAAAGCCTCTCTCACCTCAATCTCAGGTCTGGCCAGAAGCAGCGAAATGTTGGTACTGTCCTCTCTGGTCAAAATAGCGACGGCCTCCTCCCGGTTCTGCACGTCCACTCCATTGATCTGGACACACATTAACATCCGCATTAAGACCACTACACCTCTCTGATTGACATATGCTGTATTTTTGTTGCACTGGAAAGCCAAGGTTAGTAATGAGCATGTGCTAATCCATACCTGTAGTATTCTGTCCCCTTCTCTGATACGACCATCTTTAGCAGCGATGCTGTTTGGGTTGACCTAGTCAGGAAATGTAAGACAAAGGTTTCTGTAGTGTCTAGGCAAAGCCTTTCAGTGAGTGCAGTTTTATTCATGCAGCTCTTTCTACAGCAGTCATATGCAGTGTCAAATGCAGTGTTTGCTGTGTGGAACCAATAAAAAAACCAAAAGGAGAACCACAGAGAAGAACCAAGACTCAAATGGAGAAATTCAGCAAGAACTTGAGGAAGAACCACTGAATGGAACAAAGACCTAAAAGGAGAAACTCCCTAAAAGTTCAAGAGAGAGCCATTAATAAGAACAAAAATCCTTAACACTAAGAGGAAGAACTACTGAGAAGAACCAAGACTGAAACCCCACAAGAGTAAGAAGAGGAACCACTGAGGGGAAACAAGACTCAATAAGACTAGCTCCTAAAGAGGACAAGGCAAAAACACTAAAAGGAACCAAAACCCAACTGGAGAAATGCATTAATCCCTGAGAATCCCTGAGAAAGCGAAGGCCAGGTTTTCAAAAATATAATACATACAGGTCTTAGAAATGTGTTTTAGTATAATTTTAATGCCAAAATGTCTATGCACTTTGCCCTGAGCTTCTCCTCACCTCCCCGACGTAGATACCGAGGTCCTCCTCATCATCAGTGCGGTAACAAACGGTCAGGCCCAGCTTCTCCTGCTGCCAAGACTTGTATAGCTCCACTTCCTACTCAAGGAGGAAGAAAACAGTGTGAAGTGTACAATAGTTTTGGTAGAAACAACACAGGACTTGATTCATATGCTTGCCCTAACATTGCAGAGATAGTCATTATTGGGGTAAAAAAGAGGCCAGATTTAAAAGTTAAATTACTAATAAAAGTAATTTACTGGATCAACCCTGTTTTTAGGCTGTAACTAGAGTCCCAATGTAGTAAACGAGTATATAAACCATCTTAGTTTGCAGGCTCTTCAATTCTTGGTCTACACGTCCGTCATTTTTCATTTATTTTATGTAATAAAGTGCTTGTTTTGTTTTAATGCTCTTATTTCATGGTTTAGTTTCGGTTCTTAACCAAGGAGTAAGATCTCAAAACACACAACAGGAAATTGTCCAAACCATTAAGCAATGGTTGCAAATGAATAACACATACGCTACAGTTTTTCTCTTGACCGAATGATATTTTTCCAGCGTTCTATAAAGCTTGTCCAGCTTAGCACACATTTGTGAGTGGAGCAGAGGAAAATTGTAATGCTTTGTGGACCATATGTGGACCTGAGCCTAAAGCATTCTTCTAGTACAAAAAGCAGGAGTGTTCATAGCATGTTCTACCTCGTACTCCAAATCATCTTGTCTGTCCACCTCATGCTGACTGATGTCAAAGTAGTCAGTGGGGTCATAGTACACATGCTCTATTGGAGACCTGCAGAGAAAAAAGAACATAGTAACTATAACTGAGCACTCAAGCACATGCTACACTACACTACACTACACTACAAAACTACCACCACTTCATTAAAAACACCCACCCTGTGCTTCCACTCACTGGATGATGTTTGCTGACGTTTCCTCAGATTACTGTGAAGTTGAGAGTGATCTGCCACCCACAATAGAATCAGCTGTGGTCAGGATCTGACCACTGAAAAAGCCTATACCATGGCTAACACAACCTGTGCATTAACAAATAGACTACAGTTTCTAACAGTACACTTGCAAGGTGGAGCTACAAGTGGGGGGTTTCTGATAAAGTGGCCAGAGATGAGATAAGTGCATATGAAAAGTCAGGTGTATCTCTCAGTGTAACTGTAACAAACACTCACAGCTGGCTGAGCAGGTATGGCTCAGGGATTGGTGGCAGAGGTGGAGAAGGGGATGGCGGTGGTCCACAGGTTCGGAGACCCCTGACTCCTGTGACCATGTTTTGAAAGCTAATGTCCGTCTGCGTTCCACTGTCTACGCACTCAGCCAGTAGCAACGTGCCACCAACTACTCCCGCTTTCCTCTTGGGGCCACGCCTCGGGTCTCGTCCACAGCGAAGAGCTTCCAGAGCATGTTCCTGAGAGAGTCTGGAAAGATCTTTACCGCTCACCTACAGAGTAAGGGAGACAGAGAGATATGACAAGAACATTATTAAGCTTCTTAACCAAATTAATGAACCAATTTTAGATGATCACACTTTTCCCTAGAAAAAGGCAGCTTTGACAAATCAAATTTATCCACTTTCCCTCTTTATCTCAAACATAGTCGATTAGCCAGGATATGTTTGGTGTTTAAAATCTTCTTCTTTTGTTGTAGCATGGAAGCTATGGAGTCCATGTAGCCAAAAGTCATAAATCTATAACCCACGGTGCTAAATGCATGCCTAAATTATCACAGACTTGCTTCAGTCCACAAGGAGTAGTTCAGTCATCTCCAATTAGCACAAAGAAACACTACCTGCCCCATTACAAAGTGCCCATTGTAAAAGCTAGACAATGTCCCATACACCTCCATAATGAGATGATGAAATGATGAGAACTTTGCCGGCCTGCACAGAGGCCTAAGCTCAACCCCATATTAAATAGCTATTATGAACTAGAACTCGATTGTATACCAGGCCTTATCACCCAGCATCAGTAAAAAAAAATAATCAGGAGAAACTTGGGCCAGACTTAAAAAGGCTAATCCACATCTTTATCTCTAGCAGGCTGGAGGTCTCCACTAAAGTGAGAAGGTGAGTTTCATTTATTGTAAGTACTAGGTTGCCACCCTGCCAAACAGAAGACTGAGCCTTATTTGAACTAAATACATTATTTTCCACACTGTTTGTTTAAGACAATGGCTGATTTTACATGCACAATTTTTCTCTGATTAAAAAATTCAGAATAAAATGGCTCTGATTAAAGAATTCGGGTCAACTGAATACATGGGATTTGATCTAAGTCAGTCTGGTGTTTTCATATGGCGACACATTTAATTGGAACAGCCGCATGGTAGGGCTGAACAATTCATTGCTTTTATATCAAAATTGCAGTTTGAAAGGGTAACCAAGCACATCACATATAGCACTCGAGCCTCAAGGACGAAATCTTGAGACTTTGTTGGTGGAAAAGGTCCTAGGCGAAAAAAGATCAGTTAAAAGGAAATAATTGCATATAAAATGTAGTCTTTGCTCATGCAGAGAATTTCTTGGTACCTCTCAGTGGTTTGTACTTGTGCTTTAATTTTTGTTTCCCCTCTTAAGTCTGGGTTCGTTTCAGTGTTTTTGTTCATCATGTTTTTAGGGAGTTTTCCTTTTGAGTCTTGGCTCCTCTCAGTGGTCCATTCTCATATGCATATCACATTTAAAGGAAATAATTCTATTTAAATTGCAATTGAAAAAATGCAATAAGATATTTGCCCCAAATCGTTCAGCCCTACTGTGTGACAATTGTTCATCTTGCACTCTGACTTCCTGGAGGGCTGTTTAGTTTTTTTTGTTGTTTTTTTTTTCAGTATCGGCTAAAGCTAGTGTTTGTTCATTGCTTTAGCTTTCCCTGCTCTGTTATTTTTCACTTGTTTGTGGGCATTTGTATCTAATAATAATCTATCTAATCCGATAACGTTAAACCCTCCACAGACGTCCTGTTCAAGCTTGGAAGCCAGAATTTATGTCGCCACTCATTTGTGTAAGAAAGCATGTGCAGAAAGAAAAGATCCAGCCATAATCTGACTGAATTGTTTACATGGTCCTTTTTTCTTTTATGAAAAGGTTTATGCGAAAGTGGAAGTCAGATTATGTGGCACTCACACACAGTGAATGTGTCCTCAGCGTTTAACCCATCCATGACACCCATGAACATACACTTCAGGAGCAGTGGGCTGCTAAGTGCCTCGCCCAAGGTCATACTGGCAGTGGATGTGATCACCCCTCCAACTTTTTACCTGCCAATCCCAGGGGCTAAACCAGCGACCCTCCAGTTGCAAGGCCCTCTTCTCCAACCATCATGGTTCGTTATACCGTCTCTCTTAAACTGAATATTATTTCACTTGTTTTGCACATTTTATTCTTGTTCATATGGAGCATTTTTAAGTCAAGTCAAGTCGGCTTTTATTGTCATTTCAACCATTTACAGTTCACACAGTACACAGTGAAACGAAACAACGTTCCTCCAGGACCACGGTGCTGCATGAAACACAGGACCAAAAACACTACACAACTAAAAACATAAAGTGCATTGTGTGCAAAGATGTGCAAACATTGCAGGACAGTTCAGTTTGGTGAATAAATTATCAGCTTCATGTGAACCGGTCTAGTGTTCACATTGCAGCATCATACTGCCATATGAACCGGATATATGCCACCTTATCCATACACCCTTCTCTCTAAGTCTTGTCTAACCACATCTGTGGGAAGAGAGAGAAAGACACAGGCAGAGAAAAGAAAGATGAGAGAGGAAGGAGATGACAGAGGTTTAATGACAAAGCCCAGAAGAAAAGCTTTTATTACTTAGTGTAGAACGCTCCTTGTGGGAATTGCATGATTGAAGTTAGAGATGAATGCCTGCAGTCTCACAGTGATGGATCACAGCAATACCTCAAGAGCCTCAAAGCACAGAGAACGTCTGAGTTACTTTAACAGTGTTTTACTCCCAGGAAAGTTGGATAGGTGCAGGTTAAACTCTCCGGGATCTTCAGACTGAAGATGGTTTAGTTACAGAGGGGCAGTTATACAGACGTGAAGGGCAACTGCCAAGTGATGGTCTGGGCCGTTAACAAGACTTTGTCATTTACCATTACATCCACTTATTGAATAAACTTCTATTTAACATGCTCTTAGGGAGATTCTCCTTTTGAGTCTTGGTTCCTCCCAATGGTTCCTCCTCATGTTCTTTTGAGTTTTTGTTTCCTCTTTTAATTCTAGGTTCTCATCAGTGTTTTTCCTGTGATGTTCTTTGGCCGTTTCTCCTTTTGAGTATTAGTTACTGTCAATGGTTCTTTCTTGTGCTAGTTGTAGTTTTTGTTCAAAACCTTTTTGTTTTTAGTATATTCCTTATTCTTTTATTCTTTACTTCCTATGTTCTTCTGAAGTTTTTTTTTTAAAACTTTAATAACTGTCCGTGATTCTTCCTAATTCTCTTATAGGTCTTTCCTGCTGAGTCTCAGTTCCTCCAAGTGTTTTTTCTCCTTGCGTTGAGTTTTGGATCTTCTCTATGTTCTTGGGCACTTTTTCTTTTTGGCTCTTGGTTCCTCTCAATGGTATTTCCTCATTCTAAATCTTTTTTGAAGTTTTTCACATTTGTACAGATGTTATTTTTCAGTCTTGGTTCATATCAGTGGAACCTCTCATACTTATGATGTTTCATGATTTGTTTGTGAGAGTGAATGGATTTCAAATCATCACTGATGATGTGTCCATCACTTATGATTAGATGGTGCCACATGGGACAATGGAAGCAAAATAATGTAAGGCCTGTTTAAAATAAGTGAAGTGAGTATTTGTCATTGTGAACACACTCGAGCACCACAACGAAATGTGACCTCTGCATTAAACCCATCACACGTGAAGCGGTGGGCAGCTATCAACAGAACCCATGGAGCAGTGTAGTGGGATAGTAATTTGCTCAAGGGTACCTCAGTAGTGCCTGGCTGGAACTTGAACCTGTGACCTTCAGGTCTTATGGGCAATGTCCTAACCACTAGGCCACCACTGCTGGAAATTTTTTGGAATGACAGTGACATGTAAACAAATAACTCAGAGAAGATAAAGAGAGGAAGGTGAGTGCAGGAGAGGTGGATGAATGTTTGGAGAAGAGATAGAGAGAAGCGATAAAGGAGAAAGGAAAGGGAGAAGTAGGTAGAGGAGGGAGGAAGGGCACTGATAAATATTCACACTAATGCTGGGGAGACGTGAGGGGAGGATAAATACAATTTAGAGAGTTCAAAGAGGGTGAAAGAGAAACAAAAAAAAATACATGAGATCGTAAATGAGAATATGGGGTAATGAGAATGGAGGAACAAATGATAGATGGAGGGATGTGAGGGGAAAAGAAAGAAAAGTGTAAAAGAGAATAAAGGGTTAATGTAAAATTAAACAGAACTGCATTTAGAATTGATTTTAAATTAAACCAGTCCTAAGAGAATATGCATAATATTGTATTTATGTAGATTTGGTGTGGGGGTTTTTTTCACCTTATTTTCATATTTCTTTTGTTGTTTTCTGTGCATTTGTATTTTTTTTTTAAATCAGTACATACAAAAAGTATATATAGACTTATAAAAATAAGTTTATATGTTAGACAGGCTAATGCTGTGTTTCTAAACAAGTCATCCATAATATTAACACCACTGACAGGTAAAGTAAATAACATTTGACTGTTCAGTTATTTTATTACAATTGCACCTGTCAGGGGGGTGGAATATATTAGACAGCAAATAAACAGTCAGTTCTTGCAGCTGATGTGCTTAAAACAGGACAAATGGGTGAGTGGCAATAGTTTGTACCTACCAAAAGCGATCCAAGGAAGGACGACTGGTGATCTCGGCAACAGTGTGATGGGCATTTAATGGTCATTAATGTATGCGGGGAGTGAAGGGTAACCTGTTTGCTCCAAGCCCACAGAAGAGCTATCGCGGTTTAAAATGTTAATGCTGACTCTGAGAGAAAGGGGTCAGAACACACAGTGCACCACAGTCAGAGCTGTTTCAGCAGCATGAGGGACCGACTCAGTATTAGGCTGGTGGTGTTAATGTATTGGCTGGTCAGTGTATATATGGACTGTGGAGTGGAGAGTGAATTTATTTTCAGATAATTTTGACCTTTTAATGTTGTTATTATTTTTATTAATTTTACTTTTAATTATTTTTAATATAAACCGGAAGGACAGATGTGAGGGGCTGATAGAAAGAGGAGTGAGAGATGGACGATGGACAGAATAAAGATGGTGATGGTTTGCGGGCTGTTGCCTCATCCCGAAGGAAAGGTGCTGAAGAATACACAAGCAGCATTGGGCGTGGGTGGGGTTGGGGGGCTTAACTGATATAACACAGCGACCCACACCTTCATCTACACCGTTTACACGCACACGCCATCTTACAGAGCCTTCTGTGTGCTCCAGTGCAGCAGTGTGGGTGTGTGTTGAATGGTAATGACCCTTTCCCTTCAAACCTACCCCTCCTCCTCCAACTTCCCCATCGACAATCTGGAAACCCACAGCAAAGAAGAACCACAGAGCTCCTCCTGCCATGGGAGGCTTTTCCAGCATGCCTGAAAAAGCTCCACACCTACTCCCTGCAGAAACCACCTGCTACTGCATTCACCTCTTTCATATCAGCGCCAGAAAGTGCTGTTGTGCTGTTTAATCCACTTTTCTATTGGGTTGAGGATCATGTTGCGTTTTTTGGAAACCGGTGCTATAGCAATACCTTTAAAACAATTCTGTTGTCTTAACAGTGCCTGAACTGATACTTAAAAATAAAGGACGCACAAAACAGAAGATCGCAACATTGAATAACAGCTTTTTACATTTCTAAAGCAAATCTGCACAGCCATCACCGATAACATTAACACCACTAAGGGGTGATGTGAATGACATTGACTACCTAGTTATTTCATTACAGTGGCCCCTGTCAGGGGAGTGGACTATATTAGGCTTAACAAAAAATAACTTGTCTGTTATTGCTATCTGGTGTCGACCAGAGGAGGATGGGTTTCCCCTTCTGAGCCTTGGTTCCTCCCGAGGTTTCTTCCTACAGCTTAGGGAGTTGCCTCTATTGCCTTTGGCTGCTCATTGAGGGCTCGGACCTGAATTCTGTAAAGATGCTTTGTGACAATGTATGTTCCAAAAAGCGCTACAGAAATGAACTTGACTTCGCTTGACTAGGCAGCAAGTAAAGAGTCAGTTCTTGAAGTTGATATGCAGGAAAAATGGATAAGCATAAGGATCTGAGCCACTTTGACAAGGACCTTCTTTACCAGTTTCATCTGCTGCCCAGCTCACAAAAGCTGCTACCTTATTTCACTTACTAGCTATTAGCATTGCTTTTAACTTGGGAGGATGACCCATGGTGAGGTTGCGTTTAGGCGGAACTTAAAAACAGGGAGGGCTGGGGATGTTGGACATTGAACAGTGTAGTCACACAGAGAGTTGTGCCTCTCACTTGCAGTGCAGTTATGGTGACTCTCTACTGTGGAAAGTAACTAATGTATCTTTCTGTTTTGTTTTTTTCCTTTTTTACCACAAGGGCCTGAAAAGTTGCTAAGTCAAATCAAGAGTGCAGTTAACATGGGAGATGCTTTTCAGGCACTTTGCAAGCAAGCCAAGGCAACAGAGGCAAGGGAAAACTCCCTGAGCTAGAGGAACCTTGGGAGAAACCAAGACTATAAGAGGAACCCATCCTTGACACCGGATGACATGACACACAATAACACAAGCCATAAATTACAGAGACTTCCTTAAAGACATTATCTTCTCCACTCCTGAATAAATCCAGTCCCCACACTTAATGCCTGTTGGGAGGAGAAGAGTAGAGAATTAACCCCTCAGCACCCCCCACTTTCCATGTTGCTGTAAAACCCTGTACTGTCTATGTTTTAATAAGCAATTATTAGAACAAATCATTGTACTGACAGGTTATTATAATGTTAATTAATTCGGCCATGGAGAAGCTCCAGTGTTGTGACACTGCAGCTTTAGTGTAGCTGCATTTCTCTAAAGCTTTCCTTTATTTAGCTTTACCCAACACTGGTGTAATGATTTTACATGATCACCCCCCCCCACACACACACACACACCGCCATTGGTGTATAAAATACCATTAAACACCCGTCAGCCACTTACACACACTCTGTAATTGCTTTTTTTCTCTGTAACACACATGTGAAGAGTGTGGTCTGTTCACACATAAAATCAATTAAGCAGAAATGCCCCCTCCTCACAGAGGGATAGCAAGGAAATTCCCTCCACACACAGAGAGAATACATAATGAAACAATATTAAATGAACAACTGACAGGTTTAAACGTTTGAGGTCTCTCTCTCTTATGTTCTCTTTGTCCCTCTCTCTCTCTCTCTCTCGCTCTCTCCCTCTCTCTATTCCTTACCTTTTATATCTCCTTTTCTTTCTGTCCCCTTTCTCTATTTGTCTTAATTTTTTTCTCCATCTCTCTCTCTCTCTCTCTTTCTCTCTTTCTCTCTTTCTCTCTCTCTCTCAGGTTAAATAATGACAGAGTTTATAATCATTTGCTCCCACTGGCCCCAAACGCTCTGTATTACTGACCTCTGACTGCAAACCCATTATTAAACACACACACACATACACACACACACACACACCCAAGCAGACTTGCTGACACAATGATATGGCAGTAATCCTCTACTCAGGCAAATCTGAATATTTATCTCAGCCTTTTCCATACACCCTTTAATACAGCACTGCTTAATTAATTATGCACTCAGCCTTGTGTGTGTGTGTGTGTGTGTGTCTGGGAAATCCCTGAGTGTTGCTCTTATTGTAACACTATGAGAGAGAGAAAAAGACAGAGAAAGGACACGTGTCAGACAGTCGGGTGTGGCAGTAGACAGGGTGGGGTGTCTGTGTGTGTGTGTGTGTGTGGGCGTGTGAGTGCGTGTGTGAGTATATGTTATTCCATGTTCTGACTGCAGTGTGGAAGAACGCACTCAATGCATTTGTGTGTGTGCACGCGTGTGTGTTAACCGGGTGTTTGCAAATGTCCGAGAAAAACATTATACTCAGCTAATGAGACCGGTTACCATGGTTACAGCATCCCACTGAGACACACGCTACAGCAGAGTGAGTGAGAGAGAAATGTGTGTGTGTGCGTGTGTGTGTGTGTTTGTTTGTTTGTGTATTTGTGTGTGGGTTTTTTCATGATTCACTTTTTTTTAATGTTTACGTGGTTAAGATTAGGGTTTGGCTTAGACTGCTGATATATGGGGAATATTATTATTAACAGATAAAGACTTGCATGTATAATACATATAGGACATACATATTATTATGACTGCTGCTATAATAACTGCATAATAAAATGTTTTCATCATTGAGTTCTATGATCCCATGTACGTAGTAAACCTGTAAACCTGGTGCGATTGCGGTCCCACATGGCTGGTACAGAAAAACACATGTGTCTCTATGTGGGCTTGCACCCCCCAAAGTAGGATAAGCCAAACACACTTTTTGGGCAATTGCTTTATAACAATGTGGCCAAAATAAAATGAAATTGGTCTTGCAAATTGGTCTCTACAATGTGTATGGCCCTTGCTCATTACAACTCATCTGATGAATAGTGCCAGCCATTATATAATGTCAATGCAAAAGTCTAGTGCTTCACTAGCCAATATCTACATTTTCAAATGTAACAAAATCTGACATACTTCATCACCATTGCCTTCTTTAGAAGCATGCCAAATTTGGTGAAATTCACTCCATAGGGGTTGCTGCAGCTTATACGGATCAATATTTCAAAATTGCTTAAGCTAACTTTCTGTGTTTGTTTTAATTTTCATATATACATCAATCAGCAATAACATTAACACTATCTGCCTTATTCTGAGTAGGCCCCCCTCATGCTGCTCAAACAGCTCTGACTGTGGTACACTTTGACACCTTTCTATCAGAGTCAGCATTCACTTTTTAAACCACAGTAGCTCTTGTGTGGGATTAGACCAGACAGGCTAGCCTTCACTCCCTACATGCATCAATGACCCTTCAGTCCCCATGACCCTGTTACAAGGCCTTGCTGGGATTACTTTTGGTATGTGGTAACTACTTTATACCTGAAACACTCTACTAGAGCTGCTGTTTAGGAGATACTCTGACTCAGTCATCTAGCCATGCCATAAGGTCCTTGTCAAAGTAGCTCAGATCTTAACACTAGCCCATTTTTCCAACTTCTAGCACATCAACTTCAAGAACTGACTGTTTACTCGCAGCCTAATATATGCCAACCTGAAATAACTACATAGCCAATGTTATTCACTTTACCTGTCAATGGTGTTAATGTTATGGCTGAACGGTGCATGTAACACATATGGGACATCAAATTACAACAAACAGAAACAAACTCAATATTGATACATAATATTTTGGAATGAGATGTTGAAAGTCATGACTTGTAAGCAGATACACTGATGTAACTGACAGTGTGTTAATGGATAATATGATGTATTTCTCTGAACAGGGACAAATGAAAAGCACAGGGGGAAAATGGGCTTGATATGGAAACCTCTCTCTCTCTGTGTCTCTCTTTCTGTCTCTCTCCCTCCTTTCTCTCTCTAACATGTGTCATGTCATGTTGGCTCTCCCCTGGTGGGTGGTTTGTTGTTTGTACATTAATAAACCCACAGAGAGTGTGAAACATCCCAGTCATTAATTACAGGCTAATGTCACACATCAAGCACACCCACATCCCACACACATACACAAGCACATATCAGAGATGCTCCACAAAGTAAACAGCAGCCACTGCTCAGTCGGAGCTCCTTTGTTTAAAGTTCACAGAAAATCATGAAACGTGTTTGTTCATAATGAGGAAAACTGTTCTCTGGCTTTTTTCAGCTGTGAAAGAAGCACATGCAGTCACATCCAAACAGGACTAAAGCTGCCCCTTTGTAATCTTGGGATGGTGCTAATCCTAATTACCAGGTCTTTGTGTTCAATTCAAATCATGTTCATTTGTGTCACCAGTTCTCTAACAGAAATCCAGTTTCAGCCTCTAATGAGTGTTACCAAAGAAGACAATGTCAGGAGGAAACACAGAGAGGTTTAATGGATTAAAACACAGCTTTCCTATGAACATGAGAAAGAATCACTGAGAGGAACCAAGACGCAAAAAACACCCTAAAACATGAGGAAGAACCACTCAGACGAACCAAGATGCAAAAGGAGAAACTTAAGAACATAGAGGAAAAATACTGAGAGGAACTAAGACTCAAAATGAGAAACTCCATCAGAGCACAAGGAAGAACCATTCAGAGGAACCAAGACTCCAAAGGAGAAATCTCTTAAAACATGGGGAAGAGTTTGATAAGAGGAACCATGACTCCAAAATGATGGAGCCCTGAGAGGAACCAAGACTAAACAAAAAAACTCTCTGAAAACATGACAATAAACCATTAAAAGAAACCAAGACTGAAAAGGAGAAACGCCCTTAGAACATGTCATAAAACCACTAAGAGAACCAAGACTGAAAATGAGAAGCTCCCCGGAAACATGAGGGGGAACCATTGAGAGATACCAAGACTGAAAATAAGAAACTCTCTAAGAACATGAGAGGGGCACCACTGAGAGGAACCAAGACTGAAAATAAGAAACTCTCTAAGAACATGAGAGAGCACCACTGAGAGGAACCAAGACTGTAAAGGAGAAAGTTCCAAAGGAGGAGGGAGAACCACTGAAAGGAACCAAGACTGAAAAGGAGAAACCCCCTAAGAACATGAGGGAGAACCACTAATAGGAACCAAGAGTGAAAAAAAGAATAAATATCTTTAATGTTTAATATTATTAATGGCTACTAATGAATGACTGCCATTGATTTATATTTGTCATTATTTCCTTGTGCCCTGAGTATTAGTTTTTATAATAATTAAGTATGATGTAATTATTAGTTAAGTATTAATACTGGCTTAATTTCTCTGTATTGTAAAGTGGCTCCACATTTTTATGTAGAAAGCATAAAGTACTGAACTGAATTTAGTGTTGGCTCATTTCTGTTTCCTTTTCTCCACTGCGCTGGACTTTCTCCGTGCTGCAGGATCCTCATGTCCCCCGTCTCGAGTCCTGCTCCCTGAAGCGCAGAAATCAATTACCGTCGCTGTCTGAGGGCAGGCAGGTCATCTCCTACCATTCATTTCTCTGCAGCTTCTTATGTGTCTATTTCTCTGCCCTTTTCTTATCTACTCTTTCTATTCAGTGTGCATTTTTGTCCTTAGACTTCATATTTGGGCTGTCTCACGCCTGTACCTATCTGCTCCAGGGTGTGTGTGTGTGTGTGTGTGTGTGTGTGTGTGTTACTGCCTGCCATTTATCCTTTATTCTTCCATTCATCTTATTAAACACTTTTATTATTCCATTCACATCCCGTCCCATTAGTGGCTCTGCAGCAGATGCTCTCACCCTCAAATTAGATAATCATATAGTTGGGGAGAGGATAAACACATACAAACACAATGTGCGCACATACACACACACACACACAAACATATACACACACTGCTCGCACATACAGTTCAGCTTCTGATGGAACCGTAACCCTGGCAACGGTTCAAGCCATTATTCCAGCCGTTAAGTCAATATCCAATCCCAAAATATCACCCTGCAAACCCTGCCCCCACCCCCAAGTGCTTTAAACCATATAAAGGAAATCTGCCTAAGAGTATGGAGAAAAAAACGCAGGTACGTACATAAGTCTCAAGTCTAGTCCCAAGTCAATAGAGGCAAGTCTAGTCGAGACCTGAGTCAACACAGAAAAGTCTTAGGGTCTGAGTCAAGTTCCAAGTAGAGTCCTGAGTTAATATAGACAAGTCAACTCAAGTTAAGTCATGAATCCATACTATCAAGACTTAAGTCAAGTCTTGAATCAATACTGGTCTAAAGTCTAGTCCTGAGTCAGTACACATAGGTCTCAAGTCAAGTCACAAGTCAAGACAAGCAAGTCTCTAACTAAGTCACAAAACAGTCACAATTTATTGATAATATTGAGTAGGTCGCTCATGCTGCTGAAACAGCTCTAACTGTAGTGCCCTGTGTTTTCTGACCCCTTTCTAATGGAGTCAACATTCACAGTAGCTTTTCTGTGGGATCGCATCAGACGGCCTAGCCTTCCCTCCCCACATGCATCACTGAGCTTCAGGTGTCTAAGACCCTGTCACCAATTCACCAGCTGACCTTTTTTGAATCACTTTTGGTAGGTACTAACTACTGGAACACTCCATAAGACCTGCTATTTTACAAGATATGGACAGTGCTTGCTGAAACAGAACAGAAAATTTCAGACCAAGTGCCTGGAAAATCTACTTTTTTCTACTTCAAACCAAGACCACTGTCTACATAGTCACATCCCAGTTGGTGCCTCTTGTTTGGCTATATGACTTGTCACAACACACTGTCCAAGATTATTCATCAGGGTACCCTTGAGGGTAGCCAGCAGAGGAAGAACATGCATGAAACTCTCTAGGAACATGAAGGAGAACCACTGAGAGGAACCAAGACTGAAAATGAGCAGCTCCCCGTAAGAACATGAGGGAGAACCACTGAGAGGAACCAAGACTGAATAGGAAAAACTTATTAAGAACATGAGGGAGAACCACTGAGAGGAACCTTGGCGAACACAGAAGTACATAAAGACATTCTCCTGTCTGGCCGACTCAGCACAGGTCAGGCAAAACCCTGCCACCAGCTGCATCCCTCCAGTCCCATGGATGACCAGTTATGTCATAGTCCTGAATTTCACTGCCACTGAGCTAAAACAATGGGAGCTTACTTACTGCTTATTTCATATGGCTACTGTTGCTGTTCCAATGTATTCCCTACTATCACAACTTCTGCTGCACAGAATCTGTCAAAGTGTGAAAGTGTGAAGTGGGTCCTGGAGATCTGCCACCCTGTAGAGGTCCACTTGTGGCAAGTGTGTTGGATCTGAACTCTCCAGCGTGGTAGATCTTCAGAACCAAAGTTAGGCACCCCTGGTCAGCAGTGGTCTCAGTGACAGAAGGCTGGAGTGATTAAAAAAAAGCATTTCTTACCTGAAACATGACCCGGTAGTGGTCCTCAGGCTTCTGCACCATGCACATGTTGCACCCCATGCTGAAGCTTGGCCTTCAAACTCACAAGTTCCAAAGTGGAGCTGGAGATAAAGGCCAGATCTCTCTGTGTGTCTGTACCTCTCTATCTGTCCTTCTTTTTTTCCAGAACAGTGATTTGTGGGTCAATCACAAGGGTGAAAATACTAAAAAAGGTCCAAAGTTCGACACCTCCAAAAGCGCTAAAAAACCGTAAGGTCACAATGTCCATGTCAGCGTTGTAAACAGTCTTCTCAAAAGTCCAGAATTATATCAGCTGTTAAGTCCAGCATTGGGCCAAGGGAGCTCCAATGTGCAGGGAAATTCAATGCGGCTTTATTGAGTCTGTTTTTAAGAGTGTGTGATTATTTTTACAGTTTATGCTTTCCTCACAGCTGTGGTGTAACACATTCATTAAATAAAATTGAGGGCAGAGGGGTTTAAGGAATTAAGAATTTGCAAACTGATTCATGCATGCTGTTTTTGCATTCAGTTTTTCATGAATACATTTCTTTTGCTCATTTTCTGCAATGTGCTAAGCTAATGAATGAAAGATGCTGTATTAATTAAGGTTATTCATTCATCAATAAATAATGCATCAATGCATTAACCTGGATTTACTGTTGTGTCATGGACACTTTTGCATTTGGCAGCCCAATTGTCATGTTTCAACTGTAGACACATGTAGGAGTCTTGCCCAGGGACTAGTATTGGTGTAAAATGGTGTCCTACCCCAAACAGGGGCATGTTACCCTAACCGGCATCAACCCTTTACTTTAACTTGACTTCAGTGCATGTGCATATATGTGAGTCTAGACATTAGTGCTGCTCACTTTTTCTTCACCTAATTGAGCTTTTGTTGGTCACATTCAATTAAAAATGAAGAGAACACCTGTTCTCTCCACCTGCTGTTTTCCCTCAACAACAATCTCTCACACTTTGACATTCAGGAGTGCGTCTTAAGTGCTTTTTTTTAAGCCTCCTTCTTCCCTCTCTTCCCTCCCTCTCTCTGTGTCTACCTCCTTCTGTTTCCCTTTCCAACAACAAAGCCTTTTTTCATGGAATATGGACTCGTAAAGCTGGTGGACAAACTGACCTGCATGTTGTCGCAGGTTTTGCCCTTATGGCCTGTAAGTGTTTGATGGAGAGTAAAAAAACACACAGGGCAACATGCTCTACCCACCGTGAGTACACACAAACATACACACACAGTTACATGCGTGATGCAATCATCTTTTCTGTGCAGGGTAAAAGGGGAAAACAACTGTTCAAGGTGGAGATTTTTGGGCGAGTAATTGGAAAATTCTTGACAAATATGGGCCGAAAGTTTTTGTCGACTGAGGGGTCCAAAATTGGTCACTTAGGTGGGGTGGACAGGGTAAATGGAATTTTTTTTGTCCGCTGGGGAGGGATGACGGGAAGGCAAAATATTTAGTGGTCCGGTGAGAAATTGCCTGATGTGTTGGCAACCTGGTCACTGTGTCAGAACGGCACGGATGTACCTGCCCAGATGTGTGTATGTCAGTTGTTCAGACTAATAAGAAAATGTTTATGTCTGGACAAGCCAATCTGCACAATCTGCAACAGGATTTGTGTCTATCACAGTATTTAAAATTTTAGTTCACATTCAAATTTTTTTTACTCTCTTTTTAAACTACTTATTCCAGTGTTGCTCCTATGACTTTTTTTTAAATGTGTCCTATTTATTTATTTTTATTATTATTTTGAATGATTTAACTTATTTTTGTCATTTTTACTTAATACATTTTATATTTTGTACCCGTTTTGTGAATTATAATGTGACCTCGAGTGTCTTGAAAGGCACCATTTAAATAAAATATACTATTTTTATTATTAAAGAGAAAAATGTGTCGTTTGCTGTGCTACAACCATCTCACTCATTATTTGCTGGTTTTCACTGGTCTTTGTTGAGCTGCTACAGAGCACTGTCCACAATCCTTCATGCTCCACCTGAAGCTGACCAATAACTAACTGGACATACTACAGTTCCCTTAAAGATTTGTCAAAAAAAACATAAACATTGTCTCTGCAAGCTATTTTTACAGCTGTGTTTATACTCATCACCCTGTAACAAAGGAGTTATTTGCAGTGGGGACAGCAGGGACGCTCGGGGTGCCACTTTTTGTTGAGGACCATTTTGTTCCCACCACGTTTTTTGAAGGATTTCTAAAATTTATCCCAACTTGCACCACAAAGTCACCCACCCTCTCCTCCAACGTCGACAAATATTTACCCTTTCACACCCTGTTAATAGATCTGATCAGCGTAGTCCACACCTTCACACCAAACTAACTAGCTACGCTAGCACAAAAAGAGAAAATTTTCCAGTTTGCTCAATTGCTTCTTTGTTTGTTTGTTTATTTGTGTAATTATAACTCCAACATAAGGCGATCAAAGCACTGGAAAGTTATTCATATTTATAGGGGAAAGTGAACTGAACAAAGTAACAGCTACAAATTACACAGTACAAACAGACTAGCTAAGCTTCAACATTATGCTAATACAAACAGATGATAGCTCATAAACATCTGTGGGACATTCCAGTATTCCCAAGAACACAGTTCTGGTGTTCGGGGGTTTAGGAAAAGGCTCTTCCTTGTTTTTCCCGTACTATCATTCTGCAGATAGCTCTCTCTCTCTCTCTCTCTCTCTCTCTCTCTCCCTCACTCTCTCTCTCTCTCGTCACTTTTTCTTCCGTCTCAAAGCCTCTTTTTTTCTTCTTCTTTCTATGTCTTTCTCTTCTTGTTCTCTTTCCCTTCTTTTCCCCGTTTCTCGTCTCTGTGTTTTCTATTCCCTTTTACTCTCTCTCCATCTCTCTTCCCTCCTTGTTTTCTCTTTTTATCTTTATCTCTTTTCCACTATCTTTCTTACTCTATTTTCTTCTCTTCCCTTTCTCTCTTGTCACACAGCTCCCTGTTTCACTTTTTAATTTCTTTCTTGTTTTCTCTCTCTCTCTCTCTCTCTCTCTCTCTCTCTCTCTGTCTCTCTCTTTCTTTTTCTCTCTCTCTCTCTTTCTCTCTCTCTCTCTCTCTTTCTCTCTCTCTCTCTCTCTTTCTCTCTCTCTCTCTTTCGTCTTTCTCTCTCTCTCTCTCTCTTTCTCTCTCTCTCTCTTTCTCTCTCTCTCTCTCTCTTTCTCTCTCTCTCTCTTT
>JBBPDA010140935.1:0-21301 GCA_037974385.1 Arnoldichthys spilopterus
CGCACAGAAAGGCACCTGTGGCCAATCCGGGGATCGAACCCAGGACCTTCTCACTGTGAGGCGACAGTGCTAACCACCGATCAATGATCCTGCATTTAGTAATCAACCACTACTCAATCAATCATTGACATTGGTTTTTATGTATATCAGTGTCGCTACTAGGTTGAGCATTGTCTGCCTCTAGCCAAGAGCAGTTCTGTTGTCAGAAATTAATCACTGACAAATATCTGGAGGATGGCTAACACAAACTGTGTTTCTATGACCCTGTTTACATCTGGTCATTTCATGTGACTAGTTTCTTGCTTGTATCCTGATCGGTTGTTAACCTCAAATATCACACTTGCAATTGAGGTGAGAAATCTGAGCAATATGCTGATCATTCCAAATAAATCTCATTTAAATCCCTCTGTACTTTTTTATGCATAAAAGTACAATTTTGAAGCGCTCATTCATTTTCTTGCACCAGCAGGCATTCTTAATTAAATATTGAATAATTAGCCTCCTGTGTCACTTCTGTCATGAATCATGTGCAATAAAAATGCAATATATTGTAGTCAGACGGTGAAAAATGACAAGGTGCATTAAAGGTCAACCACACTGGTGCTTGTATAAGTTAGTTAGTTAGACTGAATTAAACTCACAGAAGAGATGCAGCCAGGAGAGCAGCATTGTCTGCATTAGTTGCCCCCCCCCCGAAGTGATCTGAGCAATTAGATTTAAATTGAAATGTGTTTATACCTACACTGTACACCAGCATGGCAGAGATACAATACACATGATGATGATGAATTTAGTCCATCACATTTGTAGATGATGGTAGTGGTAGTGTTGATCGTAATGACTATTTGCTGCTCTAAGTATATAATCATCGCCATAGTTAGTTATGTTTACAGAAGATCGTCATCCTCATCATCATCAACATCCATGTGTTGCAGCTGACGTTGGCAGCACCGAGGGAACAGTGCTAGGGACAGTACTTTGCTCATGGGAACCTCAGTTCAGTCCCACATTGATGATTCCGTAAACATGAATACATTTTGGAGTTTTTGTTGGCCATTAAAGTTGCTGCCCTCAGGACTATCCCAACTTGGCGAAATCAAGAGATGCCCTCACTCTGTCTTGGTGCAACTCTTGCTCCCTATTTGTCAAAGCAAAGGACATCTTTTTTTCACAGCAAGGGGTGGCATACAGACAGAGAGTGAGATGTTCCTCTGCCTCTCTTTCTAAAGACTAATGTTGCCAATTTCTGGTCCAGGCCTATCCTTTCTTCAATCCTACCAGTGAGTAAACTCCAGATTCAACATCTGATTTAGATCCTGAGCCAGCTTCTTCATCCATTATGGATTCATCTTCCAAATTGGCTTCCTTCCCAGTTGTTGAATCATTCTGAACTGACTCATTGAATTGACTCCAGCTTGCTTTGTAGCTTATTTGATCTCCATCCTGTTAAGTCGCTTATGCCTTTTTCACACTGCACGCTTTTAAAAGTTTTCAGATTACTGTACTGTCCACACTACACAACCTCAAGGCTCAAGGATCACAAGTCAGTGTGAACGAACGTTCACAGAGGGTCACCAACTACTCCATCTTTCAGCACGACTGGTCCGTCTGGGCTAAAAAACAACAATCTGTCACAAAAAGTAATTTGAGAATGTATCTGACTCTCGTGCAAAACATACTAAAAATGGTTTAAAAATGGATGTTCAACATGAACGAGCACTGTTTGAGTGATCATGAGTTCTGAAAAACTGTGAGAAAGGAAAAAAGAAGATATGGGTGAATAGAATAGAATAGAATAGTATAGAATACAATAGAATAGAATAGATCAGTTTTATTTTACAAAGAGAGTTGGAGAGAGTTCACCTCGCTCCAAGAGGTGTTTACTGAGTTTACTGAGTTCACCTTGATACACCCATGCTCTCAATCTTGTTTTTTTTTTAGCTGAGGTGAATATTTCCTTCCTCTTTCCATTGACTTGTGTCTTGCGCTCTCATTGATAGTAGCTTGTGGGCAACTGACCTAGACAATTAGCAGGGAAGATATCTGGTCAGAACCAGCGATTAGTCAGTGACCAGTCATAATAGTGTTCACACACAGTAATTGTTAAACGCCGATCAAATGTAGAATCACGCCTGATCAAGGTTTTTATTTATTTATTTATTTATTTATTTATTTATTTATTTATTTTGGCGACCAGATGACAACTCAATAACAGCCTTAAAATCATGTAGCCGTAGATGGATTTTGAAATTATTAGTGATGTCATTTTTAAGAATAAATTTGCCTAACTCATGATATGTTTGCTTTAGTCATAAACCACACGTTTTCCTCTTAGTTCATTAATTTCTTCTTGTTGTGTCGACTGGACTAAGGCTGTAAACATTTTGCAGTGAAGTTTCATTTGATTGAATGAAATGGTTAATAACCTTTTAGAAAATGTGGATGCTGAAAATCTATAGATATTTGGAGTGTTGAATTGATACTTTTTAAAACAGAATTTTTCTCACTAATGCAAATAAAAAAAACACGCTGTATAAAATTAGCCTCTGCCCCATGTCTATCCATTTTGCATGTATAGGCAAGAGCACGTTTTGCTCCTCCACCTATAGCAAGTTGGTTATAATTTATCCCTTACACAGAAATAGGAGTTCATCAAACGCATACACACATGAACACAAAATGTGTAATATCTTTACAGCATGTCCTGAGGGACTCTACAAAGCAGGAATAAAAGTGAAACGGATGAGAGTAAATCCATGCTTAGGGTTCAGATTGCACATGATCATGTGATCTTCAAGGCGTCCTTCATTTTGCAAGTCGGGAAGTGTTTGATATGGATATGCATGCTAGGAGAGAAAAAACAGTAAGTAGCAGCAACCAACAGGATATGAGGTAAAACCTGCCTGGAAAATCATGCAGATGTGTTTTTGGATAAGACTAAATGAGAGCACTGTTAAGATACAGTAGGTGATTTGGCCTGTAATTTTATCAGGAGGAGGAGGGGGAAAATGGAAATTACTATAATTGTAATCCCATTGGAGTTGACCTATAGACCACATCATTCAATCTATTGTGCTGACTAAATCTGAGACCCCACCCTTACAGGGACAGAAAAACTACAGTCATTGGCTGCTCATCAGTTCATTTAAATATTACATGAAGAATAGATCGCTACCCCAGATGACACAAAGGAGTCTTTATGGATCGCAGTAGAACCATTTAGTCTCCAAAAGAAGCGTTTTTGTGAATGTGATGTGTAAGTGTGAAGATTTTAAAGGTATAAGAACCTTCACATACATTTTCAATGATTAGGCTCTTTACCAATTTTAAGAAGGCTCTGGTTAGGCCCCCTGGTGTGCACAGATTTTTAATTCCATGCCCTGTCAGACTGATATAAATTTTTGCTGAAAAAATAATTTTATGTTTATTTTGTATGCATTTATTACAGATCATCATTTCAGTATGTTTGCATGTTTATCTTTGTGGAAACGAAATTACAATATAATATAAACAAGTCCATTTGAGATCTAACTGTAACTCACTGCACTACACAGACTCAACTGCCTGACGTTACAGACATTAAACTCTATAAGGACATGAACCATCCATTGCACAAACAAACAAATCCATATCTGTTTCCAGGAAAAAACCCTCACAAATCGTATTGACCCTACATCTTTGAACTGAAAACCTACCCCTTCCCAAAATGTGCCTTCAGGGGCAGCAGCTGTTGGGGGCTGTGTGTGTAGTCGGTGCTGAAACACACACAGTGAGACCCATGTTCAAACCCATGTTCAAAAGTCCTTACCTGCTGTGATCAGAAGGGAGAGAGAGCATGCTGGGAAATGTGCTGCTGCGCTCTAATCTCTGCTCCCAAAACACCCCATCAGGATGTCAAACATCAGGGAGCATTTGTGTTCTTTTAGGGCAAATCTGTAGCCGGCCACACACACACACACACACACACACACACACACTATGCAATGAGCTAGCAATGACTGTGAGTATGAAAGTGTCAGTGTTTTGCAGCTGTGTTTCCTTATCAGTAATCTGGTCTGATTTACTGGTAATGAGCAAACAGAGAAAGAACAGGGATTAAACACCAAAAGCAATTTTTTAAAACAACAAAAATTATGGGAAAATGAAAAGTGATGGATGCCAAATTGAAAATGCATTTATTTGATAAAAGGTATGTGTGGAGAACATAAAACTAGATAAACTAAATAGAACTTTTCCATTTTCTTTTTTTTGTCTTGTTCTGATGTGTGAATGGGTGAATGGGATCTTGAACCATCTGACTACATTTCTTATTAATGTGGATTTGTTTGTCATTTCATTCATGCCCAGCAGATTACCAGCACACAGGATTACCATTAGTTCACTCTGAGAAGAAACAATATTGTAACGTCCATTCTTGCATTCCACCCCTAACTTATGGTCCCTATACTAATTAGAACTAAATGAAAAGTGGGTTCTTTAATTTCTTTTATGTAGGCTGTGTATGCATATGTATGTATGCTGTAGTTTGAGTATTACCTTTCACTGGAACTAAGAGGCCTTGGCCAAACCCCGAAAAGCTCAGATTCATCCATCAGACTGCCAGCTGATGACGTGTTTCATCACTCCAGGGCTCTGCTTCAGAGGCCAGTGGTGGCTGTGTCTATATGTGCTTGCTTTAGCCTGTTAGCAATAGGTGTGTCTGAATCTGTTTTCTCCTTGTAGTCAACAGGAAGAAATGGCAAAATATGGCAGTCGCAAAGCTATGAAAAAGCTGTTAAAGAAACCCCACAAAAATCACAGATATTCAAGACAGAAATGGGTGAAATCCTTGGATAATCATTGGGGGTTTTAGGGTATTGTTTTGAACGTGTGACAAGTGTATGAGCTGAATTTGCAGAAATCTTTCTTGGTTTTTCAGATCTTTTCTAGTCTTCAACAGTTTTTGGGGATTCTAGGTTTAAAGGGTAACTTCATTTATTACGCACCCACATTAGCAGATTGACTAAAAAGATGACCCAAATTTTGGATTAGAGTTCGGATTAAAAGAAAATGAAAAATTGACGTTAAATTTAAGGTTTGGTGTTCAATTTAATGGAGTCCTGTATATTCAGCCTAGCATTTAGTGGGTGTTCAGTTGAATGTTAGTTAAAGCCAAAGCATTTACAAAGCAACTACTGTGGTCCATTAAATAAAGTGTTAAACGCAAAAATAAGGTTTTAATCAAATTAAATTCTCAGTTGCAGAACAATTAGGAATGATATTAGGGTTTTGGCTTTGTTCCTTAAGCTGAGCCCAGTATTAACCCTACATTTTTAGCTGTGTCTAATAATCTCATAATCCTGATTTTAAATAGATATGAACCTGAATGGACTAATTTGGCAGTATTACCAGATGTAATCATTACTGTAAACATATAAGATGGGAAAAACTGGGCTCAGAACTGGAGCACTGTACAGGTGATTAACATTTGTCTGAAAAAAAAACAGTCTACCTTTGAGAAATGCATGAGAAATAGTTTGTGGCCTGATAAATGTGATGGGAGAATGGGAAATCTATTTTTTTCCCTTCACACTACCTATTTTCTTTTTTCTTAGTATGAATAATGTAGCAGCTTTGTGAAAAACTTGATGATCTTTAACTCAGAAAATTTCACTCATATGTACATTTCTCACAAAAGCACAGCAGAGGCAAAATATTTAAACATGTCAGCACAGACGCATATTGTCATTTCCTGGAGTGATTTTCTGTTTGCCACAGCAAATTTGCAATGGCATGATTCAGTGCTGCCCCACTTTACCTGAAAGAGAATGTGACGAGTACAAAATGCAAACTCTGAAAGAGAGAGATTTAAGCTGCTGTACGTTTAACACACAAAGAGAAAAAAGATAATGATTTTTATTGTGGCAAAATCCATTAAAAGCCTGTTCGTGTACCTTTAAAGGATTTTCTTTGTTTTCTTTAGACAGATGATCATTTTTGTATTAGAGACCCCAGATTTCAAAGACTACAATTGGCTCTTCTTTTAAAATAAAACAAAAGATAATGCAGCAAGCAGTTAGACATTAGCATGTGTGAAACAGTGTTTATCAGAAGAATCAGCAATCTTAACTGCCCAAACGATTCAAGAGGAGAAGTCTGACTTGTGCTGTCACCCATTCTATATCAATGGCTCATAAATGCATTCATTGTTGCATACAATGCATTATAATTTATCATGGGTCTCCAGATAATGCATATTGTCCAGTTGAGCACAGTGCTGCATTTAAGCAATACATTCCCTGTCTAAGCTGCTTAGATTTTCTGTCCTGATGCCATTATTTTCAGTTAAATTGCATTCTCTGATCATGACGAAGTGTTCTCCTGTTTTGCCATGGCTTACGGTAATTGCTTTGGCAAAATTTGAATAGTATTGTCCTGCCATTAGGACCTGTTTGCATGTGAATGGAGATTAATTTAGTGTTTGGAAGCCGCAAACATGGACATAGTTTTTTTGGGGGGGAATCACACCATTGTCTCTACAGGGCATAGAGAGAAAACTAAAGGGGCAGGATGGTTCAGGCAAAATGGCACAGTGTGTTCGGAAAATATAGTTGGAAAACATACAGTTATGGGAAAAAATATTTACACCCCATGAAAAAAAGATTTCTACAACATATTTGAACAAGCAAACATTTCACCCTCTTTGGAAAGTGCCTACAGATAAAGGTGATCAACTTAAAGAAACAACAATGCTTTTCCAGTAATTTACTGAGTATAATATCAACAAATGTGATTTTATTTATGTGGAGCAAAAAGTACACCTTTGGTGTCTGAAGCTAGTATTTCCCTATTTTGCAGAAATCATGAACTTGCTAGTTTATATTTAAAAAAATCTACGGTTTTCATGGGATGTATAATTTTTTACATCATTGTATCCCATAGGCCCTTATTGATAAAATCTTAAAACTGACAAACCATTGACAATTTTCATTGCATTTTTATAAAGTATTGGCTAAATTTTGAATTAACAGAAGCTTTTTAAATTCTTAAATATTTAAGTAACATAAAAAAATGTGCTGAAATTCACTCAGTATAAATTATGTAAAGGTATGTTTTCATGCCCCAGCTAATGTTTTCTTTTTTTCAGATTACATTAAAAGTTTAAAAACAAATAAAACATATAGAAAAATTCCATATTTAAGTGTTTTTGCTGTTAATTTTATCTTATTTGATAATTTTCATATTACAAAAACAACAATCTGTGTTTTAAATAGGACTGCCAAAATGTTTGGAAAAAGTTATGTATGTTTGTATCTAATGTATGGATACATATTGATCAGCCATAACATTATGACCACCTGCCTAATATTGTAAAGGTCCCTCTCATGCTGCTGAAACAACTATGATGGGTTAGAACACGCAGTGCACCACAGTCAGAGTCTGTGTTAACATTTTGTGCAGCCTGAGGATGGGATGGGATCAAACAGGGAAGTCTTCACTCCCCACATGTATCCAACTTGGGTGCCCGTGACCCTGTTAATTCACCAGTTGTTCCTTTGATCACTTTTGGTAACTACTGCATACCTGGAACACTTCAGCAGATCTGCTGATTTGGAGATGCTTTGACTATCTTTTAGCTGTTACAATAAGTCAAAGGGGGTCAGATCTTTACGCTCGCCCACTTTTCCTGCTTCCAGCACACCAGTTTCAAGACCTGACTGTTCACTTGCTGCCTAATGTATCCTACACCCTGACAGGTGCTATTGTATTGTAATAATATATGCACTTATTTTTATCCTACTTCTCTTCTTAACTTTACAGGAATAACATTTTAAATCCTGCAATCAGAGACTGCTGCTCAATACTGATGCGAGCACTAGACAGAACAAAATGTGCAATACTCTTATTTTCACAGCAGCAACTGTTTGCCACAATAATAACTCTGATTATTTGAATCTTTTTGTGCAGTAATTACCTGAGCTGTTAGGTGGTCAGCTACCTAGCTAATCACATCAACCTGGTTCTGTACTTAGATATTTTAAACAGCATACAGCATACATAGTTTCTTATTAACAATTTATCACATTGTGAATTATAAAATATGAATAAAATCATTCATGCTTCACTAACATCGCCAGTGGAAAACCTCTTTCTTCCTTTTGTCTTTGTCCTTCCAAAATGTGGGGAAATATGTAGGAACCCTGACTGTAGCACTCATGCTGAAAACGGACATAAAAGATAACTGCATATCTCCAATATTTTAGCAGAGAGAATGAGAGATCTCCACATAAACTCAATCCTTTGGTAAAGGCTTTCTGATTTTGGAGGATTGCAACCAACAACAGAGCATATTCACAAATTTGAGAGAAACAAAACACAACGGCCACTTAGCATTTAGCAGACATTTTTATCCAGAGCAACGAACAACAGTGCTTTGTATTCCATGTCTGTTCTTCCATCTGTAAAGCTAGCTTCTTCTCCACCCTCCTTTAAAATAAACTGGGATAGACCGCCCCCCCAAAAAAAGAAAAAAAGTTGTGACTGGTTCCTCTAGTTTTCTAGTCATTTGTATAGATCAGATGAAAAGAAGAAATGATCAGCCATGACATTAATTGTTTATTGCCAGCAAAAAGGAAATGCAATGTGTGCAGCAATAAAAAAATAAATAAATAAATCATTGCAACATGCATTACAATGGACCTCCCAATTACAAAGACTGTGGAAATTACTGCAGCTCCCCGCACCAGTGAAGCAGCCAATCACAAAGCCAATTTATCCAAAAGGAAAGCATTTATGTTCTGTCTAGGTTCACATTGGTGCACATCATTTAAATTTATTTTTTTGAAAAACCTGCAAAAAAACCCAATTTTTTCCCACTGAGTAGGTAATGCATTGGCACCTGCCAGAATGTGAGAGAAATATTACCAATGTCACTGAACATGTTTCAACTAACTGACAGGGCATAACTCATTTACTCGTGTCTTCATCTTTTAAGGTCCAGTTTCAAACTGATTTAACATTTACTGCATTTATTCATGTGTCTACAAATATGAATTGTGATTTATTCCAGTATTTTTATTGTACTTACTATTTTTTTTACATTTATAGAATGTTGATTTAATGTTGTTATTTAAATGTTATTTAACAAACTGCCGTTTGAGGTCGCACACTGAGACGTCTGCTTTCTCCACAGCCACCTTTTACAATGCCCTCTGATGAGCTGCTGTCACTGAGAATCAAGAATGAAGTACTGATTCAAATCAGAATCTGTTTCTGCTCATTTTCTGGAATGGAAGCTAGATGGCCCGTTCTTTTGACTTACATATCAGAGAGAACCATTCTGGCAGTGCCTCACCTATCTCATTTCTCTAATGTAGCTCATCAATCAAATTTACATGGCGTCACCGAGATTATTTTAGAAAGATGTTATAGAAAAGGTAGCAACACGGTACCTTTAGCACTTCAAAGGTATTCTTTGTCCCTTTGTCAAGATGGCAAACTCAGAAGTTGTGTTCTTCTAAACATAAAGGCTGCTGAAGATCAAGCACTCTTGAAAATCAAAAGCTTTTTGTGTTCTCCGAGCACGACCTGTCAAGAAGAGAACGTCTCAATTTGAATAAGAACAAGGATGTGGTAAGGAATAGATGAAGAGTTTTTCCTCCATTGTGCTCTTAAATAAGATGAGTGAAGTACAATGGAGCATTGTAAATTTTCTCATTGCAATAGCTATGGCAAATGTCTGTCTGTTTCAGCTCCTACTGAAATAAGTGCAGCTGACAGGTACACATCTCTTTGACTGGTTAAGTAGTACAGTATCTTGGAAAGAGTGAGAATGTAGGAGGGGAAAAGCTGTTAGCAGATATTGCAGAGGAAATACAGTGGTAAAGTCAGCCCACTGACAGCTCCTGCGAGAGTTTAATCAAGGTAAAGTCACCTTGAATAAATTAGAAAGAGGTTTGAGTCTGTGCCAGAGCCTTGGCTTTGTTTGCCAGAGCCCATTTCACTGAAAATGTTGGTTTTAGCCCTAAATCCATACTGGAATAGTATGAGGGCTACAGATGTCTTTCAGTGGGCAGTGGTGTCCAAGTGGTTAGGACTTTGCGCTTGGGAACTGAAGGTTGCAAGTTCAAGTCCCAGCCTGGGTACCACTGAGGTACCATTGAACAAGGTTCTGTCCCACAACACTGGTCCCCTATTGATAGCTGCCCTCTGCTCCACGTGTGCACGTGTGATGGATTAAATGCAGAGGTCACTTCAATTCACTTCAGTGTACCCAGTAAGGACACAATTGCTTCACAGTCTTAAAGGTTTTGAGGCATTAAATAAGTTTAACTTTTCTAAATTCAAGTACTATCATTGGTTAGACTATGAGTATAAAAAGACAATCTGTTAAAAGTAAAAGGCAAAGGGCATTCTAAGGAAAATATAAAATCCAACTAAAATATAAAATTTAAAATAATATCCAAGTGTTTGGTTTCCCAAGTGAAGACTCAGTTATGAGCAATTGGTGCATTATTCCTCCCAGGCACTGCCTAGACAAGGCTGTTCTTCAAAACATAGCCACAAGAAGCCAGAAGGGAATGTGAGGGAAGCCACAGAGAGGCCAACAATCACTTTGAAGAAGCTACAGATTTCAGTGGCTGAGACTGGAGTGAAGGTGCACCAGTCGGCAATATCAAGACCTCTCCATACAACTGTCCTGTATGGGAGGGTGTCTGAGGAAAAAAATAATTAAGTATGGCAATGCATAAAAAATGAAAATGAAAAAAATGCATCAATGCCAAGTCTGATTTAAGCATCATTTTGACCCAGCTAAAATGTTCAATAAGGTTTTGTGACATGAAAAAACTGCAGCCTTTTCATCTAAATTTGAAATACATTGTGTGCAACAAATCAATCAGTGCCCACTCCCATCCAGTGCTATTTGGCACAAACTTAATTAACATACACAAATAAGGCATAACATTTAAATCACTGGCAGGTGAATAACTTGGGTGTTGGAAGCAGAAAAGATTGTCAAATCACAAGGACCTTATTACTATGACGAGACTGCGCCAGAGCCTCCCCAGAAGGACAAGTCTTGTGGGGTGTCCAAGGAATGCAGTGGGTAGGACCTGTCAAAAAGTAGCCCAAGGAAGGCCTGGTAATAGGGTCATAGGCACCCAAAGCACCAAAAACTTTCCCATGTGGTCTGATTCCACAGGTGAGCTACTATAGTAGGAAAAGTTGCTTCTGGCTAGGAGTGGAAAGTGTCAGAACACACAGTGCACTGCAGTCAGAGCTGTTTTGATGGGATGAGGGGAACCTAAACAAAATTAGGCAGGTTTCAATGTTATGGCTGACTGATGTTAACATTAATTTGTGGCAAATTTATTTTTGATTAGATCAACATTTTAGTGATTTTAAGGTGGACTATGATTTCCTAATAAGAAAAAAAAAACTTGAACAAGAACCATGTGAATTTGGCCCTTACAAGAGCGTCTCTACAAACCAAAATTTTTTTTTTTTTTCCACAGGCACTTTATTTCTCTTCTTATACTTCTCTTCATGTTCACTTTCCTGCTAGACTGTGACCTAATTGATCTGCTGATTCAAACACTTGATGTTCCTCACCACTTTCCTAAAAAAACTTCACCTTTTTTCAACTTTTGATAGCATTCTACTCTGGTGAAAAAAAAATTGGTAACTGTTTTTTTAAACAGAATTTCTGTTCTGTATGTACTGGGGTTGAAGAAGAAAACTAGTATGAACTTCAGTTTTAATAATTTTATGATAAGTTAGATTATGCATAAAAAATGACAGTGCTTCAAACCAATAATAGACCCCTAAAAGTACAAAGCAACTGTCTAAGCCACCATCTCTACATCTATCCCCTTCAGCATTCACTTCAGTGAGTGAACTGACTGTCATGTCAGCATAGCTCATTGTACCGACAACTTCCTGACAGTGTCTGCTCTCATTGTTCTCCTCATCTCTGCTCTTGGGCATGCCTCTCCAAAGTCCCAGTGAGTGTCTTCAGCAAGTTCTTCTCAGAAATTCATTGTGTGAGGAATTCATGGTATTAAACCAAACGGGGCCTCTTTGTTGGGTAAAACACTGAAACAGTATGACACTCTCAATCCACTACCTTAAAGATACTGACTATTTCAATAGTCTAGTTCAGACCAGCGGCCAAAAATTGTACCACTTTTTAATTACTCTTTGCATCAATCAGTATTCAGTACTCCTCCATCTGTTCTGTAGGCTTGCACCAACAATGAGTTTATTATCCATCCATCCATCCATCTATCCATCCATGGTCCCCCTCATACCACCAAAACAGCTCTGACTGTGGTGCACTGTGTGTTCTGACATCTTTCACTCACAGCCAGCATTAACTTTTTTTGTGTTACAGCAGCTCTTCTTTGTGACTGGACCAGATGGGCTAGCCTTCACTCCCCATGCGTATCAGTGAGCCTTAGCTAGACATAAATCTGTTGCTGGTTCATTTATCATTCCTTGAAACACCTTTGGAACCATCCTGGTAATATCCCACAAGACCTGCCAATTTGGAGATGCTTTGTCCCAATTGTCTAGCCATCACAGTTTGACCCTCAGATCCTTATGCTCCCCATTTTTCCTGCTCAGGTTCAATAACTGACTGTTTACTTGTTGCCTAATCTATGCCACAGTTCGACAGATGTCACTGTAACAAGATAATTAGTCAATTCACTTTGTAGTCTTAATATTGTCTGATCTGTGTATATTGGCTTTAATCTATTGTAATCTATTGTAATTGACATTTTAATAATCAATATTGTATTGTAACATTGTTGAACAAAAGGTTTGACTAAAAAGCATGGTTGCAAATGAAAGGAAATGTTGTAAACAAGAATTGGCAACCACGCAGCATAGCACAGAATGGTATGCTAACCTAATCAGCGAGAGTTGACTAAAAGCCTTCAGGCTTCCCCAGCTGATTTGACCCAAAGTGAAGAGCACATTTACTTTGCTGTAGTAAACATTTATTCTAGCAAACAGACGTCATTACCAAAACAACAGCATTAAGTTCAGGGTTCAAGCAGCCTTGGGGCTCATGCCAATAAGTGAAACAAACAAACTGAAGGTACGAGTGCCAGAGTATTGTTTGAAAACAAGATCATTTTTTTTTATAATCTCAGGATCTACAGATTTTTCCACAACTTTGACCATGTGTTTTTAAACAATATCTAATTAGATCATTTTAAAAGATAACATCAACAACCAGTACCACTGTGAAATGATAAGTAAAATATAGTGTGTAGTTGTGATGTAGTTGTAGAGTTTGCTTCAGAGGCTTGCAATTTCTGGCCATAACTCATTTTAAAATTTAATAATTATTACTTTTTTACTTGAGTATTTACTTAACATTATTTCACAGTACCTTGATGTGAAATGCCAAAACTTCAAAACGAAAACTGTGAGTAAAATCTTTATAATGCTAATTTCTCATAGCACCCTTATGCGATTTAAGTGGCATGTTAGCACTTATGGCAGTTGACTCTTGATTTCACCTGTCTGGGGAGTGGCAGCAAGTGAACAGTCAGCTCTTAAAGTTGATGTGCTGGAAGCAGGAAAAATGGATGAGTGTTAGCATCTGAGCCACTTTAAAAAGGGCCTTATTGTGATGGCTAGATGACTGAGTCAGAAAACAGCAGGTCTTGTGGAGTGTTCCAGGTGTGCAGTAGTTAGTACCTACCAAAAGTGATCCAAGGAAGGACAACTGGAGAATCAGCAACAAGGTCATGGGCACCCAAGGTTAATTGATGCTTGTGGAGAGGGAAGGCTAGCCTGTCTGGTCTAAACCTTCGGGGGAGCTACTGTGGTTTAAACAGTGAATGCTGACTGATAGAAAGGACAGTCATTTCAGCAGCATGAAAGGGACCTACTCCAAATTAAACAGGTGTTGTTAATATTATGACTGACCGGTTTAAAATGGCCATTAGTGTAGAACTGCCCTTTGTAAAGGTGCGTTAGGACTATCCTGAGACTTCTACTTGTTCGTTAAACCAGAAATTAATAGACTTACTATGAACACCTAGAAGGTATTGGGGGTTCTGTACTGCTTTGGTTCTTCTGGGTGTCTCAGAACAGTAATAAAAACAAGACTAATTGCCTTAAAACTGGACTTTAAATTCACAGGGTAGTCTACATTTACTGTTTAATTTTAAAACCAATTAAAGAACTTGCGATGAGCATATGATCAAATGAGCACAACTTAATGATCCATTTAAAGTATAAAATAAACTGAAGAAAATTGCAATTTGGCAGAGATTTCTTTTTAAATAACTTAACAGTGACCTTCACAAGCCGTGTGTTGTTGCACAAATTAAGTAATGACTCAGTGAAATATCTACAATTTGTGTAGCGGATAATTAATGGTGTAATTACACCCCCAAGAGAGCGCAGTATCACCAAAATCTATTATGCATTATGTCTTTGTTAAAGCTCTCTTTTTGTGTTTTGCCATAGGAGAACACACACACACACACACACGCACATGCACCGTAGGGTTGAGACAAAAATAGCCTACCTGCCGAAGTTGAAGAGGCACAGCAGGAATCTGGAGCTCTCTTCCCCAGAACACTCTTTATCTGGGTATTTATCCTTGACCCATTTACTGTGGCTGTGTAAATGCATCCGTTAGGTTCTGGCATGTAAACTGTAGAGATTTTTTTCAAAAGCACATGAGGTGACACAGAAGGGACCCCATGAGAGACCTGCTACTTTAAACAAAGAGAATGTACACAATATGTTGACATGTCATTGGCACAAGGCTTGCTCCAAACCTCACTGTATTGAATAACAAGTCCCATTGTACCTGTCACATTAAACAGCCACTCCAAGTGCAAGTCCTAGTCTAGAAACTGTTGAAATATGTTGAAACCCAATAGCACTTCGCAAATGTAGAAAAAAAAATATTTTATACTGTTCTTACCTCCCAAACCACAGTGTTTGGTGTTTGTACCTCCCAAACTAGCTATAGTTAGACATAGACATAGACATAGACATACTACATTCAGTAGTTTGAAAGGTAAGGATAAATCTGTGGTTAATTATCTCTGTCTCAAAATACAAAAAAGCTCAGAAAAAATCTGCAGTTGAAGTAAAAAGTTCTAATTATGTATATGTATAATATATAATTATATATGTGTATTTATATCCCTAACACTTAACTACAACAATTTCCTCAGTTCCCGAACAATTGAACAGTGTAAATAAAACAAAGGTGATATAACACAGTGGTAAACATGCCTCTATATCTTTTTTTGAGTGTTGTGGGAGCATCAAATTCTACATTTCATAATATTTAGAAAACACATCAGTAAAAACATTGAAAAACCTTTATTTGAATTTCTATCAGCTAAATAAATGTTCAAGAGAGTAAACAAATCACACATTCTTGTTTCTATTGCATTTTATACAAAAAATATATCATGGTTAAAAAAACAGGTTTGTGACCAAGGGCTGTAGTTATTAGGTTAGCTGAAACAGAGCCAAAGTGGAATGCAATGAAATTTCATCAACATGAAAAAGTTTTTAAAGTTTAATTTGTCATGACTTTTTAACTACTACACCCCTAAATTCCAGCGTTTTTGTGCAAAAACAGACTCCTAAGTGCAAGGCCAGCAATCCTTAATGCATTTCAGGTTAACCTGCACCCACCACAAGCTGGCACCTAAACTGATCCTTCAGTCACATCAAAGGCATGCAAAGGGAGACAAAATGGGAGCAGTGGTTGTTTAATGATTAAGGATGGCTCCTTGCATCATGGCAACAGCTGGAGCTCTGGCTGGCAACAGCTGAGACTATTAAATTTTCATTCCTCAAGGATGAAGGGATGGTATAGAAGGACAGAGCAGATTGAAGGAGAGGAGTTTTGAAGGGCAGGTTTATTAGAGGTATTGAAAGGGTTCTACATTGTTGGCACTGCTGGTCAGTGCTGTTACGCTAATGGATTTATACCATGTGTACCTTTCCTCTGTTATACAATACTGCACACGTTTGTCTACATGAACTACACAGTCAAAAATATGTGGACATCCATATGCTTTTGAACATCTTATTATAGAGCCAAGAGTATTTAGAAAGAATTTACAACTCTAACTTTCCCCCACCACCGTTAGCAATCAGGCAGGAAACTAACTGCATTTACATGCTTTTACAAAACCCATGTCCTACCATTTGACTGTAAAATCGTGAAGCACAATCACTCTGGAAAATGCATTTCAACTACTCCAAAGCCCAATGATATGCTTTACTCTAGTCCATGCTTGGCAACACACAGTGGTTTCTGGCTGAAGAGTGACTGTTCGGCCATGGAAGCCCAATCCATGAAGCTCCTGATGAACAGTTATTGTGCTGATGTTGCTTCCAGGGGCACTGTTCTAGCAGTTCTGTAAGTTGAAAAATTCCGTAAAATGCAATAAAAGCAACAAACTGTGATTTGTAAATTCTACTGAACCCTTGTTTAACAGACAAAAGGACAAAGTCATGAGAAATTACAGCTTAAAAAACTGAGCCTTTGGTGGAGGCTCCTTTTATACCCAGTCATGATCCCCTCCATTGTTACTAGTTCTGCTTATTGTGGAATGTTTCATAATGGTGTAACTTGAAGTGTTTTCATTCTTATTTTGCCTCTTTCTAAGGAATCAAATTCAAAAAGTCATTATATTTACAGGATTATTTTTTACTTTTGGATTCCATAAGGCTGTGTATCATTTTTATTTTAGTTTACTATTGCAAAATAGGTCACATTGGCTTTGCCATTGCAGTCTTAACACAGGGGTTTGCTGTATAAGGTTTGGAATTTTAAAGAAGCACAGGTTAAGTGATTAAATGCCCCAGGCACTAGAATATTCTGACTGATGGCTTCAGGTTCCAACACTGCCTTTCCTCTGGCCACTGCTGTTGTGTACAAACACAAACAAGGCACTTAACCACAAATTGCTAGAACACTGTATTCCCATTAGCCCTGTGTCCTTGTATACAACAATTGCTCTCTTTAGCACTCATCTGTCAACAGTGGATAATGTGGACAGTGCATGGTAAACAATTAGGTTTTATTTCTGTTACACGTTTAAAATGTGTCACAGTGTTCAGCTGAGCTGTTCCTTTATTAGGGAACAAACTGAGAAAAGCTTCAAAGTAACATTAAATAAACACTAATGTTTAAAATCTAAATGCCACTTAATTATTTTTTGAAGATTTGTAAAGAGGTGATCAATAGTGTCTACCTGATGCTGCATCTTCTCTAATAAGGGAACATTTCCGCTTAGGGAACAGCTCGACTGAATTCTGTGATGTGTTTAAAAAAATGTTACAGAAAAGTGTTTAAAACCTAAAGTCTGGGTTTACACTGTACCTGTCTGTGTCTCCAACTGACATGGGAAATGCAGAAAACAGTGAAGGTTACTGGATCAAGAAGTAATGAGGGAGGCACACAGATTGGTGTGGCTGGGGAATTAGTTAGCAGATGTTTGGAACCAGGCTTTGGGAATCAGGGGTGCAGCAGGGCATCACGGTAGAAGAAACAGAGTCAGAGAGAAGGTACACTGAAACCGGAGAGGTGGAGAGGCATTTTTTAGTTGGGTCAGCATCTTCTTTAGGTCACAAGAACATACAACTGTGATTCATATTTGGCAGGTTAGGACATCGCCCTTAGGCTATTAACAAATGACCTGAAACCCCTTAGCATGGAGGAGGGTGAGGAAAAAGGTCCAGAGTGAAAGAAGGATTTTAACTTGTCATGTCCTGACTACAAATGAAGACTGAAGCCCCAAACAGTGAGAGAATTCTCCCAGACTACTGTAAGAGGTGCCAGAACAGGTCTTGCTGCTTTGAGTGAATGCTTAGATGAATGGTTCTCTAAGTCAAGGATGTGTGAAATGTCCTGAGAGGTTAGAGTTGACTGATGTCTAAGCCTTTGAGTGAGTGTTTGTAAGCATTTGGTTCCTTCTGATGGCACTGGCATAATTTATTTGCCAGTTCTCTGTATTAAATAACCGAAATAAATTCTTGACAAATTTATCTCTACCGTAAATGTCATCCAAGCCATGTTTGACCTTAGCTAACAAGTAAAAGAAGCTTATTCCCCACCTAGAAGCATTATATTAATGCGTGAATCATCACACACCATTACAGCTACAGGGGGTGCTGCTAAAGGGGTCTCCTATGATTATCATTCTTTTTCAGCAGACACTATTAAAATTGCAACATGTACATGCCATCATAATTTAATGTAGGGTGGAATAGCACATTTTCAGTGTCTGCATGTACATTCCTCTTAAAAAAAAAGCAAATGTCGTAATTGACTGGGGTGATGGCACACAATAAATATTTAATACATTTAGAACAATGACAAAATCTTTCACCATGTGCCTCTGTAATAAACATGTTAACTGTAAACTCTGAATTATGGATGTGGTTTTCAGTGTAATAAATTTAGAAGTTTAGGTACATTTAGTTCAGTGAAATTTATTTATTTACATAATTATGAGCCTTTAATTTGAAATTTGGCACTAACGCAACAGATGGTGTAGCCAGGCAGGTTATAAAAGATAAAGACATAGGAACTGGCACATTGGATTCATCCTTACACTGTGACTTTTATAGTAAATATTAGTTAAAATGGACACTTACCAACTCTACAAACCAGAGGCAACAAAGCTAGCAGGCTTGCGTGGGCTATTTCATTGAGGTCACGTCAGTTCAGTGTACAAACAGCATTAGCTAGCATGTAAGACCATTCAGATTTCTCCTTAATGACCTGTAATTAATAATCCTGTCATTTTTGGGAGAAGCCTGTATGCACTATAGTGGCAGTTTTTGAAAAAAATCAGTGTTCCCATAGAGAACAACCGCTTAATCCCTTTCTTTATTGGGGCGTGACACTGACTACAACTACAGAGGTCCTTTCCAGTAACCAACAATAGCCATTATTTTAACATTCTGTGCTCTACAATCCGTAAAACTCTCTCTAAAAGGATTGAAATTCAAAATCCTTCTCTCTGTGCCAGAAAAACCAACACAGCAGATGGTTTTCAGTGCCGACTTCAACTCCCCTGAGTCCTCTCTCCTTAACCCTACTAATGGCACCCTGCGCAAACTGAGGGAGCGGGGCCTGCTTTAATTAAACAGTGTTAATTGTGGGAGTCTGACGCTGCTCTCCTCCATTATGTACTGCACAGCTGGCAGCTGCCAGTTCCCAGGAGACACTGTCTCTCTTTCTCTACAGCCCGGTTGGCCAGTGCCATGAAATAATAGAAGCCCCAGTGGAGAAATGCCTCTTCTGTCCTCTGTCTCTCCAGCCTAACTCACTGTGGCACTTGGCAACCAGGGTGCAAGACCGCAAACTCCTATACTATTGAAACCGAGATAGAGGAGGGGAAAAAAATCAATGCCCTTCACCAGCACGGAGATTGCTTGGGCAAAGCCAGAGTGCTGCAGTTGTCCTTATTTATATGAACCCAACCAGACCGGAGTGCTCACACCATTTCCGCTATGTATGCAGATAGGGGTTCAAATATTCTCACAATTCTGACAGATTTTACTCTTCATTTCACTACACTTTCATTTTGTTATAACCGTTTTAATCCAGCACACTAACATCACACTCATGCAGTTGACATAATTTAGCATCAAGCTCCACAAGCTCATGCTTTGTGGAGAAAATGGATATGCGTGAAATAAACAGTGCATCGATTCAGGCGAGGACAGTTTAATGCATCCAAAAGGACGTTTATTTATATTTCACTCCATAATGAAATATAATCAATCTTTATTTATGTCTCATGTTCTGTATGATGTATTAGAGTCTGTGGATTAAACATGTGATGACAAACAGCTTGCTATATCAGCAGGGCAGGGCAGGGTAAAAAGTCTACAAAAAACACATGGTGAGATTGAGATAGGACAGAGGGTCACTGACCATGTGCTTCCTCATGGAATGTCTGGATGGTCCCCAGGTATTTCCATTTTAGTGTGAACTCAAACAGCATACAAAGAAATCCATACACATCATAAGCTCAGCCAAGTTTCAGATCCAGTTTCATAAGAAGTGAGTAGTGGACTATCAGTTAAAAAAAACTTCTGAAGTTTCTTCTGAAAATAAAGCTTATTAATAGAGTTTACTCTCATTTTACTGATGTTACTGCCTTTACTAGGTTGTGACACTGCTGTGACTGTGTCCAGCAGCAAGAGTAATAATATAGCCACGTGTGGATGAGTTAAATGCAGAGGTCACATTTCAATTCATTTCATCACGACCATCACTTTCACTTGTCAGTCTTTCTGTGAGGTAACCTAGCAGTTTTCTCTCTTCTTTCTGTTTAAAAGGAGATCAGTAGAGCTCCTGCCAGTCATAGAATTAACAATGCCTCTGTTGCTGGTGGCACAGTTTGTGGATAGTGTCTAGCCTACAACACACCTAATATTGTCTTGGCACTCTATGCTCATTCTATCTATAATACATACAAAATGATATTACAAGAGGTTATCAAACTGTACATGAGCAGAAATGTTTTTGGAAAGCAGTGTCTTTCTACTTGTAGCTCTGCCCTGTACACCACTGTTGTTCAGTGGTCTACTGACTTTGGATTTATGAACAATAATATTAGCTATTGTGAGATATGTCCTTAGCTGACTAGAAGTTAAACTTATATTATGATTAGGTGATGGTTTAAATCATTTTTCTATCAGTTTGAGAATGGGTCACAAACTTTCAAGCACCGCAGTACATTCACCATTTTAGCTTACAGTCAGCTGCCTTATTTCTTGTTTGTGCGCTTTGTGATTGTATTTGTCTTGACCAATTTGAGTTGCACCATCTGCTTGTAAATTGTCTGTATATTTGTAAGTCTTGTAAATAACGCACATTGTAGGAATCTGGGGAGTAGATATCCCAGTGTGATTAATGATCGTGTTCACCTTTTATTCTCCTGGTTATCATGACTGTAGGAGGGTTTTCAATTTCTTTGTATTGCATTTCTTTTTTACTTTATTGACTCCAGAGCTTTTTTGTCAGAGCACAAGCATTCAATACTGTAGTAAAATACAAAATCAAACACTGTCGTATGAAGTACAGTTTTTTTGCACACAGAACATAGTAGAGGTTTTCTGCCCAATCCAACCCAGGTTTCAGGCCAAGTTCAGGTAATGTTCCACATTGCTCTCTGGTCGGCCTCTGGTTTATTTTTAAATTAGTAATTTTTTTGTGTGTACTTCACTTAGCTCTCTCTCTCTCTCTCTCTCTCTCTCTCTCTCTCTCTCTCTCTCTCTCTCTCTCTCTCTCTCTCTCTCTCTC
>JBBPDA010140944.1:0-21300 GCA_037974385.1 Arnoldichthys spilopterus
TTGTATGCAGCATTTAACTAGAACGAAGTTACTAGTTAAATGCTGCATACAAATGTGTGTGTATAAAGACCTTTAGGGGATGCTCAAATCATGGTGGGGGAGAGTACGCTACTAGATGGTAAATTTAATCAAATGTAACAGGCATTTTCGACCTCCGGGCCACAGAGGACAGTAACGCGCTGCGCGAGAGTAATTCATGTCCTTGTTTAGTTTCGTTTGAATTGCGTCAGTTCCGGTGCAACAGCGCGGGTAAGATGGCGACACTGGAGCGGAGTTACACGGAGATTCAGGGATTTATGAGAGAGAGAGAAACTTTATACAGGAATATCAGCATCGATGTGGGTAAGTGATTAATAAACCATCACTTATTACTCAAAGTGTTTAATCACGGCGCGGGAGCTCGCATTAGCCACTATGTGGTTCAGTCGCGCACATGGATGGGGAACGGGTCTGTGTCCGGTTCTTACACTCAAAGTTCATTTACACACTAATTACACATTTACGCACTGTTCCCAGGACATGGGACATGGGGCATGGGTCATGCAGGACTGGTCATCACTGACCAGCTATAACTCATGCTCACTTATGACTAGCACTTAGCTTATTTACACATTTGCGTTGCTGTTCGTTTAGTTTCACAGCACTGTGCAACTGAGCTGAAGCTTTCCAGCTTTCCCTTCCATATTAAATGAAGTAGCCGATGCCTTCTAGTGTTAATGCGGATTAATTGAGAGATATTTGATTATTTTAATGTGTAATATGCTGCTTCAAAGAGTATAGTATGGTAAACGTACATAGGACTATGCCACTGGCACACCGGCACATGCCAAGGGCCAGTAAAATGTAACTGTAAATAGATATTTATACATTTTCTGCTTCTCCACATTAGAATATTATTAGTGCAACACCTCACACAGAAATCAGCACATTCCACTGGCCCATAGACTGACCCTTCCAGTTATGCCAGCGGCAGATTACAGGACAATAAGTGTCTCTAAGGTTGTTGCACGTTAAACTTCATTAATATTGAGGTGTTTGAGCCGTGTGACCAGGTGTTATCTTTGTATAGGTGTGATTGCGCCCCATGGAGGAGTGAAGCTGCCAGACAGTGCCGGTGGGTTTTCCTATGAGGAGAGTGGGAGCTTGCTATCAATCACTAGCAACAGGTTCATTCACTGGTAAGTGACCAGAGCTTGAAGACCATTAAAGGTGTATGTGTTTTTGTAGTTTAGTTCTCTAGGTTCAGACCAAAGCAGTGGTGTGATCCCTTTCTATCTCAGCATTTCTCCTATGTTGTGTGTACAGTTCTGGGAGGGCTACCTAACTGAAGTATGTGCAGGTAGGGCTGGGCAATATGATATTTGTTACGTGATCATCATTTTTGCTTATATGCTTAACTGAACATATTGTACTGCAGTGTGAATAAAACACTGAATAAAAATTGTTTGTACTCGTACATTGATTTTTTTAGAAAATATGACACTGTTGGCTCTTTTTCCTTTGTTCCATCTTAATACATATTGTGACAACGCATATTAGGGAAATTTCTCAAAATATCATGATAAGATATTTTTGCCATATCGCCTACCTGTGTGTGCAGGAGGAAGTTGCATATCTTGTATCAAGCTTTTGGATGAGTTTTTGAAAGCCCTCTTAGGGTAGTATTAATATACATAGTGTCTATAGTCCTCCATACGAAAAACAGTCTCGTACGACTCTGACATTGTCGTTTGTTTACTACTAGACTTTTTGATTGAACACTCACAACTGCCTATGGCGCATATTCAAGTACTGACACAGGTTTGTGGTGTTGCTTCGTGATGATGTAGCTGTTTCATGACTGGCCTTACACAGTACCTTCTTTTGTTTTGTCTCAAACTCAGAATACTCCCCATATCACAGAATTGCTGCTTTTCTTCGGGAGTAAATTGCCCAGCATTTCTTGTGGCTGAGCAGAGGGCATTTTTCCTTACCATTAATATAATGTTTCTGGGGGATTTACGTTGTTGGAAGGTGTATACGCAGGCTCCTTTGGGTCACTTCTGATTAATGAGCATGACTGGTACATGAAAAGCATTGTGCATCTGATTAGTTAGCATGACTGTCCCACTTGGCAAATGTGCTGTGTTACTCACATTGTTTCAAATCATGATTTAGATTAAAAATTGATTTACCTTTTGGCCCTTTTATCGAATTTCATTTGACTGTCCAGATATACAAAATTATGTAGACATCCACAGAAATTATAGGCCTTATGTTCGTGTGATTTAGTTGTACGGAATGCATTTCGTGGATGAAACAGCTGTAAGTTCAGGCATTTTAGCTACACGCATTGCATTTCGTGGATGAAATGGAAACACTGTTAAAGAAATGCAGGTGCGGTTGCAAAACAAAACCAAAACTTTTCCAAACCCTCCCGGTCAGGTTCAAGAAATGCCAGCGTGGTATACCGTATACTGCAGGGGCTGCCTTGACCCAAAGGTTAGAACAGCTCCTTTTCCTCCCTCTACACCCATGACTGAAGTGAACTCGAGCAAGGCACCAAACCCCTATTTGTCCCCCAGGGTGCGCGCCTGTGTGTGTGTGTGTGTGTGTGTGTGTGTGTGCGCGTGTGTGTGTGTGTGTGTGCGCACGCGCGTGCGTGCGTGCGTGCGTGCGTGCGTGCGTGCGTGCGTGCGTGCGTGCGTGTGTGTCTACACCCATGACTGAAGTGAACTTGAGCAAGGCACCAAACCCCTATTTGTCCCCTGGGCGCTGCAGCTGTGTGTCTCTGCGTCTGCTAACTGTTTACAGCTGTTGGGGCATGTGTGCTCACTGCTTCAGATGGGTAAATTCAGAGATGAAAAAAAATGTAAATATAATAAAAAAAATTTATTTAAAAAATAAGAATGACAAGACAGCCCCAGTTATATTAACCAACTGCTGTATGGTTCAGACAGAATATGATCAGGTTATGGAAGAATTAGTACCAACATTTTAAGCCTTTAAGCTGTATTGTGTGTAGCCTTTAAGCTGTGTTTGTTTTTGTGTGTGTGTGTGTGTGTGTCTGTGTGTGGTGGTCTCAGGTGCACGTCTGGAGACACAGTCCAGCTGGTGGAGCAGTCTCTGGACACTAATCTGCTGAATAATGCAATCAAGCTGAAGTTCCAGCACTGTTCGGTCCTACCTAGAGGAGTTCACATCCACGAAACACTCAACAATGTCCTCATCCTCATAGTTACAAATCTGTCTGTCCACAGGCTGGTTCTGCCACACCCCACACGCATGTACCGCAGCGTAAGTTAAAACATCATGCAGTAATTGTTTTTTGTGCACTTAAATTCTGGCCCAATGTGTGAGTTTAGTCATTTTTGTAAATGCCAGCGTGCATTACAAATGCCACTAACGCTTAACACTGATGTGTTGCTATTGATGGTAGGCTTTCATTACAGTGGCATCTGTCAGGGGTTGGGATATATTAGGCAAGTGAACAGTCAGTTCAAGTTGATGGGCTGGAAGCAGGAAAAATGGGTAAGTGTAAGGATCTGAGACATTTTGACAAGGGCCTTATTGTGTTGACTAGACGACCGAGTTTGGCCATCTCCAAAATGGTAGGTCTTGTGGAGTGTTCCAGGTATGCAGTAGTTAGTACATAATAAAAGTGACCAAAGGAAGGGCAACTGGTGAATCTGCAGCAGGATCATAGGCATCCAAGGCTCACTGATGCATGTGGGAGTTGAAGGCCAGCCCGTCTGGATGTGGTTTTTAAAGTAAATGCTAACGCTCATAGAAAGGTGTCAGAACACACACCACAGTCAGAGCTGTTTTGACTGCATGAGGGATTACCTACACAATTTTAAACAGGTGGTGTTAATATTGTGGCTGATCAGTGTATACCAAAACCTTCAGGAAGTTTAATCATGTTGTGATGTAAACCTTTGCCTGTTCTGTCCTCTAATAGTATAGACAAAATAATATATTTAGCAAGTCTGTTGATGCATTCTGAGCACCTCCTCATGTTTGAATAAGAAGTGAGAAAGCCAACCACACCTGCATTTTTAGTGAGTGATTTGATTGTGGCATGCAATTAGCACCATGATAAATGGTGGAGTCTAAACTTCCATTACACGTTGGCAGCATGAGTCTTGTAACTCCACCACAAAAACTAAAAAAGCAAACTTCAGACACTAAAGAAGTCTCACGAATCGGAACTGTGATTTTAAACTGTGTTTTTTGTTTTTGGGTTTGTGTGTTTGCACGCTCATGTAGGAGCTTGTGACGGAGCTACAGATGCAGTCAGTGTTCACAGATGTGGGGAAGCTGAATGTTCAGGATGTGGCCCACAGCTTCATTCTACCCCAGAGCCCAGCAGCATCTGCCGCCTGGATCAGCCCCAGCGGGCATGCCCACTTTGCCCTTGCCCCACCTACAGGGGGCATCACTGTGGTTACCTTACCCCCCCATGACCAGCAAGGTACCTTATACATGGCTGTCTTGCACATAGACTGCCTTTCAGAGTTTATGGACACCTGTGCTTATTCAAAAATGAAAAACAAAAAAGTTACAGTGAAAGGTTTCATTGACACACGGAACCTTACATTCTTACACTCTTGCATACTGATCGTGATGTGAATAAATAGCACAATAATAAAGATAAAGTGCAAAAAGATGTTCGTTAATCCTCAAAAAACATGTGATGTCACCATTGGCCTTGGGAGCCAAGGGAGTATGAACACTTTAAGCACCTCATTCAGGAGCTGAGACTCTGAGCTGTTTCTTACACAAATCAGATTTGTCACTCAGCCTGAGCTGGTTTTGGAGATCCAGCTACACAGAAGACCCACTGATCCTTTTTTAGACCTGCTCACATCATGTGACATTCATTTAAACTGTTTGGAGATCAGATTTTGGCCTTGTGTTTACATTTAGTGTTCAATAGCGTCTCCGCTCAGCCAGACTGAACTCCAATTACTATGTGACGAATATGCAAATCATCTTATCTACTAAAACCAATCATCTTTTTTTCTGTTCTGTACAAATCAAAAGCCCATTTCTGCAGTGCATTACAGTATTTACAATAAGAGACTGTCTAGAATAACAACCCTCTTGTGTTGTCACAGTCATGTCCCAAAGTGCGTTGTGGCAAGGTGAAGTTTTGTGGTAGTGTAACGGTGTGGTAGTTGCCCCTGTGACCTGAGGGTCATCTGTTTAAATCCCAAACTTGAACAAGAACCACTGGAGTAACCGTGAACCGTGAAAGTATCATCCCCAAGCACTGCTTCTTGGTCACAGCCTACGTCAGCTGCCCACTGCTCCTACAAGGATGGGCTAAATGCAGAGGTCACATTTTGTTGTGGTGCACTGTTTGCTGTGGTGTGTTCACAATGAAAAATCACTCACTTTAACTTTCATATTCCAAAAGAATGCTTTGGTTCAGAAAACATTGTTTTTACATGATTTACCAACATTTAGATAAACCACTCTTGGTGTGTGACCTCTTCTATCTGAAAAATTAAAAAAAAAATATTTACCCCCAGTTTTTTAGTTCCACCCATGTGTCCGGTTTCTCCCACATTAGCAAGATTCCACCAGCACTGGGAGGGTGAGTACATGCGTAGATCATGTGAAGCCTCAACAAGAGGAGAAAGTGGGTGTGGCCATATTCACACTGTGAAATTAACCCACTCCTAATGAGGTGAGCCAATATGGACAGCCCTATGCTCCACAGAATTGATTGAAAGTCATCGTGGCACCACCTGTACACAAGGATTATTTATTTATTTGTTTGTTTGTTTTCTTTTGTCTATTACTGCTATCCGTTGTCAAACAAAGGAGGATTGGTTCCCCTTCTGAGCTTTGGTTTCTCCTAAGTTTTCTTCCTACAGCTTAGGAAGTTTTTCCTTTCCTCTGTCGCCTTTGGTTTGCTCATTAGGGGCTCAGACCCGGATTCTGTAAACCGGCTTTGTGACAACGGTAAAAAGCACTATAGAAATAAAATTGAGTGACACTGTCACTATTAATAGCATGGATATTCATGCACATTGACACTTGATTAGTTATAATGTGGTCAGATACTGTAAACAGACAAAACACTATCATTTTGAAAACATTGTGACAGGCTAGATGTCCCTAAACTTTTGACAGACATTCAAACGGTGTGCATACAGGTGTGTATACTGGAGAGAGTAAGAGTGTGTGTTTGTGTTCCTCTACAGGGTCGGCCTCTTTGCTGGAGCTGAAACAGAGCTCAGTAATGCAGAGATTAGCTGGCTGGATGCCTTCAGCCATCAGGTGAGTAAAGTCGCTGCATTCTACTGGCTCAACTCTACTAAGCCTGTTTCAGTTTTTAATCTAGCACGTAGTGCTGTTTTTCATATTTTGCTATATTGTTGTCGTTTAAGGAAGCTGAGTAGGTACCAAACAATTGCAGACGAATGACAAAAAAAGAGTTAAGGAGAAGCATCTGAAACTCCTCCCTGTGGCAAAGCCAGAACATTTACAGCTGATCAGCAATGATTAATATCATTACAGAATTTTATTGGGGTGTGTCAGTATAGTCATTTAAATTATGTTCTTCAGATAAGATGAGTAATGGCTATAAGCTACATAGATTTGGATCTGTGTTTTTATTGCAAGTAGGTTAATCTTTCTGTAGTGTCCCCTTAGTATACGCCTTTACAGTACACTGATCATCCAAAATAGTACCACCCATTGTTTTTTAAAAAGGGTGGAACTTTTTGGTAGAGATGTTAGGAGAGTTTTAGTGATTTAAACCACCTGCCTAATATTCAGTAGGTCAATCATGCTCCCGACATAGCTCTGACTGTGGTGCACTGTGTGCTCTGACCCCTTTGTATCAGAGTCAGCATTGACTTTTTAAACCGCAGTAGCGCTTCTGTGGGATCAGACCAGACGGACTAGCCTTCACTTCCCACATATGCATGAATGAGCCTTGGGTGCCGGTGACCATGTTGCATATTCACCAGTTGTTTTTTCATGGATCATCAGCACATCAACTTTAAGAGCTGACGGTTAACTTGTTGTTTAATATATCCCACCCCCATGACAGGTGCTATTGCAATGTAATAACTAGTCAATGTTACTTCTCCTGTCAGTTGTGGTAATGTTATGGCTGCTCAGTGTATGTCTAGTGAATAAGTTTCCAGGGTTGACTTAATGGCATGCGTGTCCGTAAAGTACACTTTTGTTGTACACTGGGCATTTGTAATCTTGGGCAGTGTTTCCATAATCAATCACAGAGCTGATGTCACTTCCAATTCACCTAGCTTCAACAAAAATGTCCTTCATAATATTAGCCATAACTGAACTAGCTTATAGGGGCAAGAACTCCCACAGACATGACAATACAATACTACTATATTTGTGCCAGGACACAATAATATAGTGCTTCTTCAACTTGAAAGCAGACAGTGCTTAATGTATAGGAGTCTCTACAGCCACCTTGGGACTCTGACTTCCTTTCCAATTTCCACAAGAGAAGAATGGAGTGTTGCACCATCTTGTGGACTTCAGAAGCAATGTTTTCAGTGCAGTTGTATGTAGTTAAATAGATACATTTTTGACATAACATTATGTTAAATAAATATCAGTACTTGGCACCACTTTGTCAATATAATTTTTGTGCCAAAAAAAATATCAGTACTACACTCCACTGAATTTTTTTCACCCTCCCTTTTCACCTCTGCTACATATGACTGCTCATCTGTCTTTTGGTTTATTCATCCGTGTTCCTTAGTTTGTTCATATAGCCATAGCTGTGGCAGTATTCCCTGCATTACCATGCCACCTTTAAGATGTCAGTGTAGAGGATATTTTGCTCCTATAGATAGTTGTCCTCGACATAGGAACAGCAGTGTTAACCTTTGACTTTTCTCTACACACTGCTTCAGCTGTACTACATTTCTAATGATGGATTACTGTGTGCAGAGGGGAGCAGAGCCCATGTGATTTGGCGGTTAGCCTGGCTGCGTGGCCGCTAGAAGATGACACCTTCCTCTTTGCTCTGTGTCAGGACCATAAACTCAGAGTGTGGTCATTCAAGGTCTGTGTGTGATAGCACTACACAACTGGTCTATGTTTAATTCTGACAGATACGTATTATCACATATAGTAATACACTACAGTGTGTGGGGTGATGGGGAGGTAGGGGCACTCTGTAATGTTCATATGGTCCATACAGTCATTCTGACATGCTGTTATATACTACATGAAGTGTATGGGGCAATATGGTGCTGTGTAATGCTCTGTATTGTTTATATGGTTCATGCTGTCATTCTTACACTTTAATACACTACAGAACGTTTAGGGGGCGCTATGGCTTCTGTTCCATTTAAAAATCACTATAACGATTAGTAGCATATGCACATTGTGGTTTGGTACAATAGGGAAAAAAATTATATTTATGTTTTCTTTTATGTGAACAGAAGCCTTACTATTTATTGTCTGATAAACAACAAAGGGTAGCAACTTAAAATTGGAATAAGCACTTAAAAGCAGCTCTTATGTCTATGTTTTATGTTATAAAACCTGTGCATTAGAGGGAGTGCTTCAATTTATTCCACTTGGGCTAGATTTAAACAATGAATTTAAGGCCCCCTTCCTCCCAGACTAACCGCCGCCTTGCTGGCCTTTTGGGGCAGCAGATACAACCAGGGAGTGTTTTACCAACAGGTGACTTTGAGAACTTCTTTATAAAAATAAGGAGCTGAAACATTTTAAGTCTGATGCTAATCAGCTCCACTGACAGTATGTTGCTAACTCACGAACAGCTCATAGTTTAAGATGTCGGAGTGGAACTTTAGCTCATGAAATTTGTCTCTGCGTGATGTTTCTCAGTCATCTCACACGGTAATTTGTGTACAACTGCATGCACCCAACGGTAATTGTTTGATGTGAATATGCATAATGCAGCAGCTTTTCCTAGTGAGTGTTGACAAGTTGTGTGTTCTTTTCAGGAGCAGCAGTGTGTTTTGGTGACTGATCTGTTGGACTATGTTCCGGCGGGCCGTGCTGAGTTGCGGTGTGTTCCGGGACAGTCCCACCGGCTGCGTTTGTGTTTTTCCAGCTCCACCGGACTTTGTGTGTCCGTCTACCTTTCCATCCCCAATGGCGGACAATTCTGTGTGTTTCAGCTGGTGGCAAGCGACAATGGTCGCTACAGCCTGGAGCTCATCTCTACACTCTTTAACACCCAGGTCTCTCTCTCGTGCTCTTTCGCTATCACTCTGTCACTCTTTTTTTTATGATAGCATGCATATTTAACAGTGTCTACTTAAAACTATTCTGTAATATCTATGCTCATGTTTAATAAATACAAATAAAATGTAAGCTATTGTTTTTTCAATACTTTATTCATTAACTATTTTTTTCAGTATCCACTATGATTTGTTTAGTATATGCTATAAATTATTTAGTATACACTATGAATTATTCAGTTCCTACTCTGAAATATTCAGTAACTACTTTGTAAATATATGTCTATAATGAGTTTATTAGTTTTTACATTGAGGACTTGAACGTGGACCCTCATAGTTTAAGGAGTTAAACACTGACCTCTTGACCTGTTTGCGTTTGGCACAGGAGACGCTGGTGGACTTTGTTCTGACCTCCACTGACATATGGGGTCTCTGGTTGGATGATGAAAATCAGACTTTGGTGAAGTACACCAATTTTGAGCAGTGAGTATTGGATGATAACTGATCATGGGCTGGGCTGAAGTGTGTCTTAAAGCTTGTGAGATTTATTTGTGTGTGTGCGTATGCGTGTGTTCAGTAATGCAGCAGGCCTGTGGAACCAGGTGTTTGTTCAACCACCCCCAGAAGAGGAAGTCCACATTGGGCCAGATCAAGACCCCAGGGTAAGACGAAATGTCATTCTGATGCAACGGAATCTCATTCTTATGTATGCTGCAAGGTATATAATCTGAATGACAAAAATGTAATTGTAATCTAAAAAAAAATATGGACATCACCAACTCTTTCTGAAGTCCACACTTCAAGCCATAATACACATCCACAAATGTGTTGCATATGTTATCAGGGTAGATCCCTGTTCTTAAAAGGATCTCCCACTGACTTGACTGTCCTCTCATTGAAAAAACCAGACTTTGATTTCACCTTTAAATTATATAATAATCCTAAGCATTCACTTACTTTTACCACCCGTGTTATTGGATCATTTTTCGTCAGTTAATAAATCACCAAATATAATAAATTATCATTTGTTTACGCTTTCTTCATCTATTTTAGGATATGTTTGAAAATTAGATTATGTTTTAGGTCACATTCATACAGTTAGGCCCAGAAATATTTGGACAGTGACATGATTTTCATAATTTGGGCTCTGCATGTCACAGCATTGGATGTGAACTGAAGCAACTAAGATGCTGAGGTGCAGACCTTCAGGTTTAACTTAAGGGGTTGAATAAAAATATCCTATGAAATGTTTAGGAATTGAAACCATTTTTCTACCAAGTCTCCTCATTTCAGGGGCTCAAAAGTAATTGGACAAATTAAAAATGATCATAAATAAAATGTAAATAAACAAACCAAATACTTTGTTTAGAATCCTTTGCAGGCAATGACTGCCTGAAGTCTGGAACCCATGCACATCACTAAACAGCAGGTTTCCTCCTATATGATGCTTTGCCAGGCCTTTACTGCAGCTGTCTTTAGTTTATGCTTGTTTGTGGGTGTTTCTGCCCTAAGTTTTATTTTAAGCAAGTGAAATGCATGCCCGATCGGATTGAGATTTGGTGACTGACTTGGCCATTGCAGAATATTCCACTTCTTTGTCCTAAAAAAAACTCCTGGGTTGCTTCCGCAGTATGTTTTGGGTCATTGTCCATCTGTACTGTGAAGTGCTGTCCAATCAATTTTGCTGCATTTGGCTGAATCTGAGCAGAAAATATATGCCTATACACTTTAGAATTCATTTGGCTGCTTCTGTCTTCTGTCACATCATAATTGAACACTAGTGACCCAGTGCCATTGAAAGTCATGCATGCCCATGTCATCACATTGGGTCTGCCATGTTTAACAGAAGATGCGATGTGCTTTAGATCATGAGCTTCATTCTGGTATAGGTTGATTACTTTCATCTGTCCAAAGCTTGCTGTTCCAGAACTGGGCTGGCTTCTTTAGATGATTTTTTTTTTTTTTTTTTTTTTTTTTTTTTCTTTTTGGCAAATCCGATCTGGCCTTTCTTTTTTTGAGGCTGATAAATGGTTTGCACCTTGTGGTGAGCCTTCTGTATTTGCTCTCATGAAGTCTTCTCTTTATGGTAGACTTAGATACGGATACACATAATCCCTGGGGTTTGTGCTTCAATTGGGTGCATGTTGTGAAGGGGCTTTTCTTCACCATGGAAAAGATCCTGCAATTATCCATCACTGTTGTCTTCCCTGGACATCCAGGCCTTTTTGAGTTCCTGAGGTCACTAGTGTGCTTTTTTTCCCTGAGAATGTACTAAACTGTTAATTCGGCCACTCCCAACATATCCACTATCTCTCTGAAGGATAAACTTCATTAACGTTTTATTTCTTTCTTAGGAAACTTACCTGGACATCCTGTTCTCTCCTCTGCGCTTTACTGCTGAGGCCATTGTGAAGGCTCTGCAGGTAGCTCCTCTCCTCCACTTTTGCCCAGCTCAGCCCAGCTTGACTCGGCTCCACACACTCCTCTTTGTTCCTCTCTGAATGATTAATAGTGGTTTTTGTGCAGATTTATAAACGCGGTACAGAGAGATTCGTGGACATGCCGTGGGACACGCTGAAAAAGGAGGTCACTCTGACTGTGGAGAATGAGGTGAGTGTGGGTCATAATATTTAAATATTTAGTCATTATTAAATTAATTGGTATTGAAATATTTAATAACAATGATAACTGTGTGCGCATGTGTGTGTGCATGCGGGTGCGTGTGTGCAGCTACAGAGCAGTGTGACAGAGTTTGAGTTTTCTCAGGAGGATTATCGAATGCTGCAGGTGGAGTTCTGGAGTAAGTTTTATGCCTGCTGTCTGCAGTACCAGGAGGCCCTGTCCACCCCTCTCGCACTACACATCAACCAGGCCACGGCCATGGTCTGCCTGCTCAAGAAGGTATCCGATCCATCCAGCAAGGGGGGCTGTAAAGAGGTGCCGTGTGGGGTTCCAATTGGAGCTTTACAGAAATCGGCCTGAATGCTAGAATTTGGGTCTGGACAATACCTAATCACCAGCAGCTCAATATTACACATAAGAGTGGGAACTGCCACAAAAATACTGCAATACTACACTGTATCTAAGTTTTATATAGACGTAAACTTGATAGATTCTGAATATCTGCATTATTTAAAAGCTGCTGTATATAGAGGTGGTCTGAAATTTTTCACAGAATTTTTTTTTCTTGTGTTAATTATTTAATCTCATATAACAATAATAATGATACTGATAACTTGTCTACCTCATAAAATATAGCCTTTTTTTTTACTATCCAATAAACAGAACTGGGAAACTATATATAGTATATGTATTCAGTTTGGATCTGTTTTACTTACTAATAAAGCATATTTTGGGAATTCCACCCACAATTGTTACAAAAATTGCTTTGTAACACTATTTATGTTGGATACGTGAAGTCAGGTTCCATTCACTACCACTGTAAAGAAATCTCAGTCTGAACCATTTCACACCAAACACACTCTGGAGGAGTCAACCACTTGATTATAGAGAAATATCATGAAATTGGTGGAATTCCCCTTTAAATTGACTCTAGTAGTTGTAGTTAAACTGTACTTCACTGGGGGTGGGTGGTTGGGTGAATGAGAGACTGGTCAGTAAGTTTAGGAGACAGTAGTCAGGATTAACTCTTGTGTTCTGGCAGGGATTTGTGTCATTCCTGCTGCCATGCTTTGCTGTGGATCACCTGTATTTATCTGCTGATGAGTACCTGCTCTCTGAGGAGGAAACATCTGTGGCTGAAGGAGGTAAACAGTAAACATTTATTAATTTTCTTATTCAGAAACTGAAGGAAGATTAACTATAGAGTTTGTGCTGGTGTGCATGTGTGTGCAGACCCTGAGCTGGCCAATGATGTCCTGCAGTTGGTGCAGTGTCTGCGGATGGTGAGTGACAGTGTTCAGGGTGAGATGGCGTGTGAGATGGAGAAAGCTCTGGAGCTGCTGCTGTCTCCAGAGAGAGCTGCCGAACAGGTGCTGGAGAACTTGCTGGCCAATGACAGGTCAGTACACCATATAAAAATAACACATTGCATCATATAGAAGTATCATTATATAATAGGGCCATTATAGATTATATTAGGGCTGTGGAATATGGACTGAATATCTGTACTGAAAGATTGCAATGTCATTCAGTGTATTAAAGGCTCATATAATCACTTTACTGGTATTAAGTAAATAAGTATTGATTGTTTACCATATTATATTGTTGACTAATATTATTCATTGTTTTACTGTTCTGTTCTTACTATTACTACACTGTACTTGAGAGACACCACTTGCCGGAATCAAATTCCTTGTATGTGTTCACTCACATACTTGGCCAATAAACACGATTCTGATTCTGATTAAAAAGCCTTGTCACAAAATGGAGCTTGCATTGCCCCTTCCTGTACAGAGCCTTTGTTTTTTCTGATCAGTCCAGCTTATTGTCCAACTACACTCCTAGGTATTTATAGGTCTTCACCCTTTCCACATCTTCCCAGTCAATGCAGACAGGTCTCTGTGGTGGTCCAGACCTATGGAAGTCCATAATCTCCTTGGTTTTGGAGATGTTTAACAGATATTGGTTTGTGACATGAATGGATAAAAGCCTCTGTGATTTCAGTGTTGCAGAGACCACCAGTGCTATGATGATTTATCATAAAACTGTGCAAGCCTATGTTACATATGTGTCTATGTGCATATCGATATAATTTGATGCATTTTGTCCTAGAAATGTACAAAAACACACACATTAACCCTGACTTCTCTGTTTCTCTTAGTGATAACATGATTGAGGACATTACCAATAAGCTGCAGGATGTGCGAAACCCTCTGGCAGCCATGGGCACCCTTCTCAGGGAACTGGACATGGAAACTGATATGGAGACAGGACCTGAGGCTACAGTGCCCCCAACAGGTCAGGATACACACCTGCAGCACAATATAACCTAATGGCTCATTCATTCTCATAGATTAAATACATATATGGAGATGGACAGAGCCTTCAGTTCGTACTCTGCTTCCATTTTGTCCGTATTTATACATGGTTTATAAAGGTTCAATATGCGTACAATATAGAGCAGTGCCACAAGAAGTCATGGGAGCCAGTGTAGTCAATAGCTCAAGAAAGACATGACAAATTCTTTTTCAAAAAGGGCAAAACATATTGGGGAGGTTCTGTGCATTTTAGTAAGGTCATTTTTTAGTTAACACCACCTGGCTAATACTGAGTGGGTCCTCCTCATGCTGCTGAAACAACTCTGACTGTGGTGACTTTCTATCGGAGTCAGCATTTTTATCAGAATTTTCTGTGGGATTACACCAGATGGGCTAGCCTTAACTCCCCAAATGCCTTGCATGCCCTTGTCCCGGTCACCCATTGACCAATTGTTCTTCCTCAATTCTCTATTGGTAGGTACAACTAGTGCATAACTGGAACACACCGCAAGACCTGCCGTTTTGGCCATGCTCTCACTCCGTTGTCTACTCTTCACAATAAGGCCCTTGTCAAAAAGGCTCAGATCCTTATGCTCACCCATTTTTTACTGATTTCAGCACATAAGCTATAACTGACTGTTTACTTGCTGAATAATTTATCCAACCCCCATGACCAGTGCCATTGTTATTCACTTTCTCTGACCACTGGTGTTAATGTTCTGGCTGATTGGTGTGTATAATGTTAATTCACCCAGGCTGCCTGTGTTTTAACTTCTTTTTGTATTATTTCAGCCTCCTTTGTTGCCATGTTTGTTGTTAATAATAATAATAATAATAATAATTTTTATTTATTTAGCGCCTTTCTCAAACCCAAGGTCACTTTACATTTGGTTCTGCCCCCTAGTGTATGTATTGCTTAACATCCATGCCAATGTAAACAACGTGTGTGTGGGCAGTAATGGTTTCTTCAGTTGAGCATAAATGAGGCTTAAATGTGACTTTGTTACTTTTACTTTGCCTCATTGCAGTAAAGTGTGTGTTTTTCAGGTCAATCTTTGAGTGTGCGGATCAGTCTGTCACAGTTATACGGCAGCAGTGTGGCGGTCAATGTGGTGTGCCAGGCAGTATGTCAGGTTGCACTGGCCCGAGTCCCACTGTGCAGAGACCTGCTTATCCTCCAGCACCTGTACCTCCGCCTCGGAGACAATGTGAGTGTGTGTGTGAGCATGTGTGTGTATGCCTGTCTACGCAAGTGTTAGGACAATCAACATACCAAAAATGTCTCAAAAAGAACAACTGATAATGTTTTTACACTGGCATAGTGTTCTTATTGAACAGACACAGATTTACAGGCATTCTTTTACTACACCTCTTTACCACAGTGTCTGCTAGGGAGAGCCACTACTGCCACCACGGCAAAAATAAATACATTATATTGTGACAATGGAGATGAATCATGAACATATCTGACCAGGTTTTTGTGTGTGTCTGTGTGTGTGTAGATGCTCTTGGCAGGCAGTGCTCAGTCTCTGCAGTTGCAACAGGATCTAATTCCACGCTGCTCTCACCTGCTTTGCTGCTATTACCTGATAAAACAACTCAGCCAGACACTCGCCTCACCTGTACCGCTCGACACACTGTGAGTATAAACACACGTGAAACAAACTTGCTTTTTGTTCTTTGAAACAATTCTGTATCTCAACCAATTCATCCTACACCCATTTAGCCCTACTAATACAGCCTATAGCCATTTAGCCCCCCCTATTCACATGTAAGTGATGGAGTGTTGTTCCTGGAGACTGTTGGGAATTGAATGGATCGCTGTTGCTTCCAAAGGATCCAAAAATCTGAAAGGAACAGCTTTTGGCCTTTCAGTCCTAACGCAACAGCTTATTCCACATTTCAGCCTTGACTGCACAGTAAAGAGCAGCCAATGGGGACAGAGCTTATTTACAAATATTTATAGAGAGGCTGGAAAATGTTTTGTAGAAATGAATGAGTTTTTGTGTATAAACATGCACCTTTTTCTCTGTCACTGTCCTGCTCTGACTCTCTCTCACTCTGTTTCTGTCTCTCACTCTGTTTCTCTCTCTCTCTCTCTCTCTCTCTCTCTCTCTCTCTCTCTCTCTCACTCTGTTTCTGTCTCTCTCTCTCTCTCTGTCTCTCTCTCTCTCTCTCTGTCTCTCTCTCTCTCCCATCCTCCCTCCCTCCCACCCTCTCTCTCTCCCATCCTCCCTCCCTCCCACCCTCTCTCTCCCTTCTCACACTCACAGAGATGCTAACCTGCAACACCTGTCTGTTTTGGAGCTGTCAGACTCCCCAGCACTGGCGCCCAACAGATCAGGTCAGATCTCACCCACAAACATGGGGGGGGGGGGGGCAAGAGAGGAGTGGAGAGGAGTGGGTGCTCAGTATTAGTATGTTATTGTGACTGTGATGTAATAAATCTGTAAGCAGCCAGTGTATCTGATTGGACAGACGTGTATAGCACTGTGCCCTCCACACTGCATCCACACACCCTACAGCCCTGTAATCGCACATTCCCCACAGCCCTGTCATAAATTTCGATTTGTGTATCTCTCTCTTTCTCTCTCTCTCTCTCTCTCTCTCTCAGTGCTGAATCCTCAGACAGTGGTGGAGTTGTTTTATCAGAATGTGGGCCGTAAAGTCATTGTCTCTCAACTGTTTGGTCAGAGGAATGCGCAGGCGGGTACACTCCACTGGCCCCAGCTCAGTTCCAGCATGATCACTTTGCTAGGACAGCTACTGTATCCTCATACACACACACCATGCCTGATAAACAGTAGTGCTGAAATAAATCATCAACTTCACTTTATTAATTGCTCACAAAGAGGTGTTTAGTTTTGGGATCAGGCAAATGAGTGATGGGGGGAGGCACTCTATCCACCCAGGGGGAGAGAGAGAGGACAGTTTTGCTGAGTAATGGGGGGAGAGGAAGGACCACCCTACCCACCCAGAGAGAGAGGACAGCTATGCTGAGTGATGGGGGAGTGGGAAGACCACACTTCCCTACATTATTATTGTTTAAGTTTATGAACTGGTGGATTTTTAAAATCTGATGCAGCAAGAGAATGTGTTTGTGCGCATGTGCATAAATACTTAAACTCTGGTCTTAAATGGGTTTTGATTCTTTACATCGCCATGTCCAGCTGGCCAAGCAACTCTGGCTTCCTCTTCCCTGAATGCATGATGGGAAACTGCCAGTACACACAGCTCCAGGTGAGGAATACATTAGGTGAAAACACCTACCATGTTTTTGTATCCCCCTATAAAATAGTGTGAGTTTGGTGTAAAATGGTTCAAACTGAGATTTCTTTACAGAGTTGGTGAATGAAACCAGACATCACATCTCCCAATGCAAATATATTCATTTTATTTCCTCTGCGATCCCCCCAGCTCCACATGTCTGAGTGTTTCTGTGGAATGTTGATGGTAAAATAGTCCATCTGAACTAAATCACTTTGGGGACTATTTTACTTCACAATGCCTTTATGTACACCTCCACCATGAATGGGTTTAGTTTTAGGCCCAAAAGCTTCTTCAAACTGCAGTAAAACAATGCCTCATGTATCAGACAGCTTCTTCAAAACCATTTAATGGAAGACATGTCTGTGATGGAGTTTTTAGAGGAACCTGATGTCCAGTTCCATTCACTATTGCTGTGAACTGCTCTGAGTTTCACACCAAAACATTTACATTTTAATCATTTCATTAGAAATTTCTACTTAAGCTTCTTACACAAGCTGAGAAAAAATAAAACTACATTGTTGTTTATATTAGTGTACATGTGTCACCAGCTGCAATGTTCTAGAAAGCTTTTCCGAATTATGACTTGGAGGGAGTGATGTTTCCTATGTAATTCATTACTTTTATTAATAATTATGTCTGTACATGCCTGTGGCCCCGTTTGTAGGAGTATGTGCGTCTGATTGGGCCATGGTGTCAGGCCAATGTGGGCTCTTGCCGATTTATCCTGGGTCAGGCGTACCTAGCCAGCGGGGAGGGGCAGAAGGTAAAACTTGCTTGCGCATTCACTTGATGTTTACTGGGTGTGGAAACTGCTGCACGTACGATGATACAATACTGTCATCATATTGGGCTACAATATGATCCTGTTCTTCACATTTTAAGGAGTGTTGTGACACACTCTGATTTATTTCTTCAGCGTATTTTTACATTTGTAAGTTAGTTAATTAATTAATTCATTCATTCATTCATTGTGATCATTTCAGCATGAACTTGATTTGAAATGATTCACTGTGATTTAAATTTATTGGAACTCCTTTTCCTAATTTTTTTATTATGGTTTCAATTATGTATTTTTAAAAGACTTAATTTAGTTATTTATTTATTTAATAATCTTACACTACACACTTCATAGTGTTTGTCAACTGTTCACACAAAATTAATAAAATATTGAAGAAAAACTAATGACTGATACCACAGGGTGCAACATTTTTATAATACTTATTCTTGTTTAGGAATTTTGCACATTTTTCCAAATCTAGGACTTAAAACACATAAAAACAGGATTTAAACTATAATTTAATGGGTCCCAGTTTTATGAGCTCAGTGCCTCACACACACTAAACAAATTCTAAGACAATGAACCAGAAAATAACTTTTTTACTGTGGCATTGATTTGATGAGAAAACTCTCTTTATACAGTGACCATTGTATCAAATTTTACAATTATAGTTTGTATAAAAATGTGCAAGTGTGTCTTATTTGCTCAGGGGCACATAAATCTTTATGTCTGTGGGCAGGCGTTGCAGTGTTTCCATGAGGCCGCCCCAGAGGTGGAGAAAGAGGAGTTTCTGATCAGATTGACAGTTTCAGAGGAGAATGTGGGGACTACAGCACCACGCTTACTCTATTACAATAAGGTACAATACATGCACTCCCACACACTGCTTTCTGCACAAGGGGGCTGCACAGATGCAAAACCTGAAGCCTATCTGAACCTGTCTGGAACTGTTAAATCTGAAACCTGGACCAGAAGCAGCTCTACACACTACAGCTAGATCATCTCACATATGGGGTTACAGCTTTATTGCTTTCAACACTGAAAGACTAAAGGCTTAAAGGTCTAGACAATTTGGAGAATGTGAGAGACTTGCTATTGATACACATGATAATACTAGGGCTGGGTATGATACGTATACGATACGTATCACAATATTTTGAATAATGCCTTAACAACACAAGTGTTCTAAACAGCATGTTAAAATTACATATGACTGTTTAGCTCTGAATGTCCAGGTACACATGTAACGGCAAATCTGCCTGCAGAGGAGATGTCTTCTGTAATTTTTCTTATATTTGCATACATTTTGTGATCCTCTGAGACCTTTGGTATATAGAAGGAAATTTGAACAGCTCATTCAGAGTTGGTTAAGATGACATAAGTTAGACTCCGCTGTGTGTAGTACTTAGCTAAGAGTAGCTGCTCATCTGGATGGTGTCTTGCTGTATTCCTGCAGTGTTTAACTTTTTTTCTGGAGCGCCTACATTCTGCATGCGTCATGTCCAACTATCGACTCTCTGGTGCGATCCAAAATTCTGCCATATTTTCGCCTTCGATTTAGGCAGTGGTGGAGATCGCTCTTCACTGTCCCCCATGTTTCTCTAATGTTGAGAATACGTTGTTTGCTGGCACCCTATGGCCATACTGCACACTACACAATAGGTGATGTTTCTTTTTCAAAACTGCTGTTGCTCTGTTGGATAGCTTGCCAAATAAGTCCTTAAACTGGCAATATCAGTACAGCAGCCTCAGTATCAATGCATGTATTGTCTAAGAGTATGTCACAATATTTTGCTGTATCGATTTTTTTAAGCAGAGTCTTAGATAATACAGTAAATATCTTTCTATCGTAGCTGTGTGCTTCACACTCCAACAGAAGTTTGTGCTATGTGTGTGAGATTTACTTATGGACTAAGTGTCCGATGTAACGCAGTATAAATAAAAAGTTCTCAGTGGGTAGATAATTGCACATCAGCTGTAATGCTGAGGCTCCAATCTCCATAACTTTAAATAATGTAAAGTTATATATTATTATAATTGTTACTTCAAGAGGTAGAACGTTCTAAATCACAGACAGGGTGGCACTACACTACAGTGGGAAGTAGTAAGTGGGGTACACATCAAGGCAAAGTCAGAGTGAACTTTGTTCTTTCAGGCCATACATCAAGGAGTGCTAAACTAATTGCATTTATTCAAGCTATGCGATCATAAACGTTAAAGACAGTCATGTAAGCATTTAAGACACCGACATGTAGACATAATAGAGAACACAGATAAAAAAATAAAAAAAAAGAATATTGTACATTGTTTCAGAGTGGTTGCATAATTGCAACAAGAAATGTAACTTGGAAATGGCAAAAGTGATGGGTGTTCAAGTTATAAGAAACGCTAAATTATTACGCATAGTTGCAGCATAGCGATAATATATGAAAGGCCTACAGAATATTTATCAGTTTCCTGTCCTTGGTTGTTCTTAGTCATCAAAGGTGTGTGTTTGTGTGTGTGTGTGTTAGGTCCTGCGACTCTTGGAGGACGTTGGTTTGCCAGAGCTAGTCATTCACTTGGCTACGCTGGCTATCTCAGAAGCTGTGAATGATGAGAGGAGTCAGGTGAGGAGAGCGCCAACTGACCTTATTTATTTATTTATTTCAGCTGTTATTAGCAGCACCGAGCCAATAACAGGTGGGAATGTGTGGGGTACATATCAGCAGGAAATACGGGAGGAGTTTAAAAATAGAAAGAACCCAACCCTGTAACAGATCTCTCATGAAAAACGAACTTGTAAAAAAAAAAATAACTTGATCGATCCCAACTTTAAAACCACTATTAGAAGTGATCAAAACTGCTGATCTATTTGCAATGGCTCCTGTCAAGGGGTGGGAGATAGACAGCAAGTAAACTGTAAGTTCTTGAAGTCGATGTGCTGGAAAATTGGCTAAGAGTAAGGATCTGAGCCACTTTGACAAAGGTCTTATTGTGATAGCTTGTCAGATCATTGCCAAATCGGCAGGTGTCCCAGGTATGCACTAGTTAGTAACTACTGATGTTGGCAAGTGTCGATGTGTCTTCAAGGAGAGGTCAGAATTACACCGTAAAGTAATTTTAAAAGTTTTATTTA
>JBBPDA010140964.1:0-15527 GCA_037974385.1 Arnoldichthys spilopterus
AAATTTAACTGAACTGCACCAATTCTGTCAAGAGGAGTGGTCAAAGATTCAACCAGAAGCTTGCCAGAAGCTTGTGGGTGGCTACCAAAAGCGCCTAATTAAACACACACACATATATATATATATATATATATATATATATATATTCAGTAATACTAATAATAAGGATAAGGAATACTGGGAAACTGAGCACTGCTGATTCCGCATGAACAAAGCACAGAGGAACTAGTCACCTACTAACAATATACACAATGTAAATAATTCTATAAGAAAATAATCAGGAGCCCAAATCTACCTGAAGGAGAATAATCAGCAAAGCTTATAGTCTGAATAATCTCATGCAGCTCTGTTTGTTGTCTCTGTTCTTCTAGTTATTATCCTTACCTGATTAATGCTAGTCAGATAAATCTTAGAAAATATAGTTTTAGCCTAATGAATACAATTGTCTGCATTTATTCACATTTCTATTAATTTGTATATTATTATATAATAAAGAAAGAGGAGTGGGAAGAGGGCTGTGAGAACCCAAAATGAATTTTGAACACTTTGGAAAGATTATATTTCACCTTACACACTGATAAAAAAATATCCCATGTATCGCTGTAGTTCAGAGCAGAGCGGTCAGACTCAGAGCTGATCTGATCAGCTAAACACAGAAGGTCAGGTGGAGTAAACAACTCGAGTTTTGCCTGTTAGTGTGGAGAGAAAGGTTATTTTACATAATGCTGATCGTATATGACCTTCCATGAAATCATATTTAGTGACTTTAGTGACTTATCGCAGCTTCGATTTCCTCTGTTGCAGAACAACAGCAAAATTCTCCTTTCACTGATGTGGGAATTATGTCGGCTCTGTCTTTTCTAGTGCTCTGCAGCGTTATCCACAGTTAGGGCAGCAATGACTGAGCTCCACCTGCTGTGATTACACACATACAGATCTACAGATAATACCCAGCCTACATTCTTTTTGGTTAAAGCATGACCTCATCTGTAATGGGACCCTGTCATGAGTCACATGCCGGTGTTCTGAAAATGTTTCACTACCCGTGAACATGTCCTACCAAAGTTAACGCGTACGTGCACACCGAATCGTTCACCATTATTATATGTGAACTTGGCATGCTGATGCCTGCGTGCGTGAGTGCACGTGTGTGTTTAAGTGCAGTCTGAACGCTGCTGGCCTTGGAGTTCAGAAAAGTGTTGATTATTTTCTTCTGTGATATTAACTCACGAGGGCAACAGTACATACAGTTTGCAAAAAGATGCTGTATATGTTGATCACAATCGCGCTTCATTTATTATTCTCATAAATATTGTGAGAATCTGTAAAGAGTTTTGAAGTTTGTTTTGACGGAGTGGCGATCCGCTGTAAGTGCTCACACACGGTCGAGTGTCTGTAGGTTCACTTTCATATGATGGTTTGTTGTTTCCGGTGCATGGGGCGCGGGGGACCAGTCGTATGTGGGCGCACTAAAAGTAGAAATGAGTTGAAGCTTATTTATTTATTTATTCCGAGCGATATCTTTTGTAGGGCAGGATCGCAGATTCGTGTAATGTGATTAGTAGGGGTTTGTATTTGATTTATGTGTTTATGGGTGTAAAACAGTAATAAACTGCTGCTGATTCGCTTAGTTTAATCACAGGTGGACACAGAGGATTCGCCGCGTTTTTTTTTTTATTTTTTTGTTGTTAGTTATTTTGTGATGAAGATCAGCTGAAGATCAGCATGGAAGGCTAGAAGGTTATAATATTAAATTAGCCTTGGGGAGTAAACGTTTTGTGTATGTGTGTGTGTGTGTGTGTGTGATTATTTGTTTAGATTGGGAAGATTGTTGTTTAATGTAGTAATAATAAGACATGAGCTGTAGACATTTGCACTTTTTAAATGTTTTTAATTTCATTTTCTCTCTGAAATATTTTATTGCGTTTGTTTTTAGGAAGAAATGATTCTCCTTTGTGTGGTTTTTTTCTGTTTTGTGAAGAGACTTTCCCACGGCCACGGGCCGGAGCAGCGGGTCCCAGCGCGGTGCGACTACACGCGGTTGTGAGCCGCTGATGTCCCGGAAGTGCGTGAGTTGCATCTGCTGTACATATTTGTACATATACCATAAAACTTCGGGCTCCACCCTTTCTGTGATCAGGCTCGGCCGTCGAAGCTAGTCATGCTTGCGAGAGAAACGACTCGCCTTTTCCCGAAAGGCGGGAGGAGGTGTAGAAACTCCGAAGCCTCCTGAGCAGCGGAGCGTGGGGATTAGGGCGGTGGGCTTGTTGGGCGCGTGTTTGTCTGCGGTTTACGGTGAACGGACCGAGACTCTGGGATGGCGAGTACACAGCAGTCGGCGGTGGATTACATTAAAAACGGTAAAGCCGGTCTGGAGAGAGGTCTTCGGAACCTGTACATCATAAAGGAAAGTGTGAGGCAGCGCAGGCTCCTGCCTCACTCTGAGATAGAACTGATCTTCCACGGCAGCGCCTCTCGCGCGGAGCAGGTCCGCCAGCTGCTGGAGGCGGCGGTTCGCAGGGGGGAAGATGTGTGTTACGAGCTGCTGCGCATTTTGGACGACACGAGGGACCGAACTTTCCCGATGCCCGTGGAGCAGCACCCCGAGCTCCATCAGTGGATAAGCTGCTTCTCTTTCGGACATGACACACATCTGCAGAGCGACGACAGGGCTGGTAAAGTGCCTGCACAGCTGGGCTGAGCTGCACACACACACACACACATACACACATTTATATAAATATATATATTTATATTCAACATCCATATTAGTTTTGTTGGAAAGGTCCAAAGAGGGTTGTTTACAACCCCCCCCCCCCAACACACACACACACACACGCCAGACCTAAGCTAGGGCGGCATTCACTGCTGTACATTCCACAACATTGAGGTATGCATGGACCCCCCCACCCCTCCTCCATACACATTAAGAGTTTTAACCCATAGAAAGTGAAAGTAAACTTTTTACCCTTGTTTCAGAACTTGGCTATTGCCCTTTTGGCAGGTACCAATCACATCATCCTGAAAGAAGTTGAACTCCACCAGAGGAACCAAGACGTTCAGACTACACGTTAAAAATGCATGCGATTCAAATGGACAAATACTATATTTAATAAGCTCACATTCAACAAAATGCCACTCACTTATACGACAGATGAGCAGTCTCTCAAAAGCTTTTATCCACAATTGGGTTCTGTTTGTAAATGGGGATAAAGGGCAGGACAACTACTGTAAAGAATCAATGATAAAATAAAAATGACACATAATTCCTTTCATGCCTGTAGTTTCAGTAGTTAACTACACAAAACTTGGCAAAACAATTTAACTATTTGAATCACTGTGCAAAAATAAACATGGCTCAACTACCAGCAAACTAATGCAAAATGTTTTTTAACTGCTAGTTCACTACTCCCCAACACTGCATAAAAACCTGCAGCTTCTTTGGTTTAGTAGTATATCTAAAGTGTATGTTGGTGTATATACATGTACATGCTACAAAAAAAAAACCTTTAGCATGTGGATGGTTGAATAGTCCAGAACAGGAACAGAAACTGCTGCTGAAATCCAGCCGGTTAAACCACTACCAACAGACATGACTCACCACTCAGCCACAAGTTCAGCAACTGAAACACTACTATTCATCACATACATAGATATAAAAGTACATCATGAAGTGAAACGTACACTCATCGTTCGAGAATATTACAGAAAAATAGACTATTAAATGTAAACAGTTACTGTAGATGTGCACACAGATAACATACAGATATATAGATAACAAGTGCGTTCAGGCTGTCTGGAAATTTTAAGTTGAATTGACTTTCAGTTTTTTTTTTCAGTGTAACAGGCCAGACTTGTAATGAGGTGGTTTAAAGGGTGTTGAGATGTGGCTGCTGATGTGACAATGCGGCACATTATTTAGTGAGCTACCAATTCACTGTCTTAATGAACAGACAGGTGTTAAAACACAACTAAGTGTTAAAACACAACTAGTTCTTATCAGTATGTACAAGCCAACCCAGCCGCATGTGGCCCAGGTTTTAGCCATCACAGAATTGCTTTTTGGTCTTTTAACTTTGCCCTTTTATGTTGAGTTTTTTAAATAGAACCATAGAATTTTATATAAATTCAGCACAACCTCAACTCAAGATCCACCAAAATATGTTTTTACAGTTTCTATATTTGGAAATTAGTTAGCAATTTTTGTGAGCAGTTACAGTTAAAGTTTACATAAAAAAACAACTTCAGAATATAACATCAAAATAAAAAGTAAAAAAAAAAACTGAACAAAAATGCATGTTTAAAAAAAAAGCAGGTCAGTTTCTACACAGACTTCATAACCAGCGGACCCAAGCCTGTTTCAAACACAAACACAAATCAGGTCAATAGTGAGGAAATACACATTTCATCATCACAGCCAGTGGTCTTGTCCTAGAAAACTTTGGTATACTACAAACCTGGGTCACCAGGACACTTTTTGATAAAAAAGGATAAATCATGAGTTGCTATATGAAAAAAATTCAGGTATTATTAGGTACTGAAACACAGCAGTTATTAATCCAGTTAAAGTATGGCACACAGACGTTCAACTTCCTCCTGGCTTGTGTTGGATGTGCAGTGAAAGAGGCTGCTGTAACAATGCAATCAGTAGACTCACTTTCTAATCTAGAAACATTTCTTCAGGACATTTCTGTACTGGCCTCATTATATGTTCATTCCAGTTATTTAGCAAGTTTAACACCACCGTATGGTGTCTTTCAAGTGTCTTTCACAATGTGATGTTTATTGTATGAATGGTTTGTCTCATTATATATACTCATTCTGAATCCTGTTCATGCATCCCACTCCCAACACAAATCTTAGCATCTTAAGCTCTGCCACATCCAGTTTTTTCATCAGTGAGACTGTCTCCAACCTATATAACATAGCTGGTCTCAGTTCTGTCTTGTAAACCTTCCCTTTCACTGGTGCCTGTCTGCCACAGATCACTCCTGCAGCTCATCTCCACCCACTCCACCCTGCCTGCACTCTCTTCTTCGCCTCTCCTCCATACTATTATTCATGTTTATCATATGAATAGTGTGAAACTGAAAATACATGAAAATAAGTAACATGCAAATTTCTTTCACAAACATCGGGCAAATACACTTAAATAACTCTGCTAACATTATATATCTGCCAGCAGCATTATAAATGCCTAGCACATTAGCAGATTGCATATTAATGCAGATTAATACAGGTTAATGCTTACATGGAACTTCTTCTCAACGACTAGCAAACAAGAGAAAATAACACTTGATTTTTCACCTGAGGGGGATTAGGGCATTCCAGCAGCTTACATACAAGTAGAAAACACAGAATACACATAATGCCTCAATGGAATAAAGAAAAACAATAAGAATAAAGCTCCAGTAAAGCCCAATATGGAGTGCAGTGGATTCTAGGTATAAGATACATTGTTCTCTGCTGCAACTGCTTTTTCTTGCACTTTCTACTTTCTACTTTCCTGTTAAACTTCCTGTTTTATTCAGTATGGGTAGCTAAACTACTTAGAAAATGACTGTCAGAGCTAGAACATGTCTACATATTTAAAACTTTAAATAAGTCAAGGCAATGTCTAGCAACTGAACCAGGACTACTGATCATAGTAATTCTTCAGAAATCTGGCTTCAATCTTAGTGAAAGTGAAATATTAGTCATTGTGAACACACTCATTCAAACAAAGTGCACCACAACTAAACAGGCGAGTGGTGTAACCTGATGCCATCATCACTTTCTATATCTTAGTACTTTTAAACTCTTGTTGTTTTTGTTTAAGTACTTATATATGTCCACACACCGGGGTCTGAGGAAAATGTGTCCTGTACATATGCAGAACTGTAAATATTGCTGACTTTGACTTTTAAAACCAAATAATTATTCAGGTGGGACAACTTTTTCTATTAATTAGAATAAATTAATTAGTATCAATTTCTTATGTCTTAATCAATTAATAAATTATAAACAAAACCTTTGAATATCATGCAGTTTCCTAATGTGAGACAATAAAAAATGCCTTGATTGTGACCAGAACTTGTTCATTTTCCCCCTTCACATACAGACTCAGGCCCTTGTGAAAAATACCAACAACAACTTAAAATAAGAGCAAGGAAAATTCTTCAGGAAAAGTGGAAGCAAAGCATGACTCTTCTTAACCACAGGGCAAAAGGAAAATGCTTTAGTTATATACCACTTGTCCTGGACACTGACGTGAGTGCAATACCTCATACGAAAATCAAAGCTTACAAGAAAACCAGAGCTAAAAAGCTGAAGACATACATCCCTACAGACAAGAGAAAACTGTCACCGTATCATTTACTTACATGTAATGAGAAGAAAATTCTCCTTGTTGGAAAACCAGGCATTGGGAAAACAACAGTTGTTCAAGAGATGCTGAGAATGTGGGTAGATGAAGAAGACAGTGAAGTGAGCTACATATTTTATTTTGATGAGCCACTTATTATGCTTCTGTCAGAGTCTGACAGCAGTGAAAGTTTGAAGTGGTTTCTTTTTAACAAGTATCTCATGCCAGCTGAGAGCGCTGAAGATGTTTGGAAAGACATGGAAGAGAATTCTGAGAATGTCGTAATTATTATTGATGGCTTCATGGACATTGTCAGTGACTCTCTAATAGAAAAAGTAATGGAGACTGAGGTCTTAAATGATGCAAAGGTTCTGATCACCTGCAGACCAGAAGCAGATGTTTCAGGTTATCTGTCTGACTGGTCATCCTTCAGAGTGGAGGTCCAAGGGTTCAGTGAGAGCTCTATTCGGGCATACTTCATGTCAATGCTTGGGACGCATGATGACAGCAGTTGCAGTGTATTGAACAACTTGGAGCTTTTCAGTCTGTGTCATGTCCCTATGTATGCCTTCATTGTTGCTGCCTGCATTTTAATAAGTCCGTCAGAAGCAGATAATCAGCCCTGCACAATCACCGAAATGTATGTACGGATCTTCCGTCATTGCCTTGCAATCCTTTCTAAAAATGTGGACAGTTTAGACAAATACATACAAGACAACAGGAGCAATATCATGTCTTTAGCATCAACTTCCTATCAAGCAATTCTCTCCAAAACAGTCAACTTGGCAGACATTCATTTAAGGGACACAGTACAACATGCTTTTTTGACACCAGTGGCATTTGAAGGCATCTCCACAGGTTCACAAACGGCCTTTGTGTTTCTACACAACACAATGCAGGAATTCTGGGCAGCCCTTTCTTTAATCTTGAGTCCTGATAAGATCAGACACCTGCTCCAACAAAGCCAAACAGAGGAAGGGAGGTACCTCAAATATGTTGTCACTTTTCTTTGTGGACTCTTGTCTGAGAAAATTGGAGTCTATTTGAAATCCCTAGTCCCTCATGAACATGTAAAATCAATCTCTGCCATGTACTTTGAAGAGATCATGAACACATTCCTCTATTCAGTCGAGGGGGATGATCCAGATCCATGTGTGGAGCCTGAGGATGTCCTTTACGTATGTCAGTGCCTTTATGAATATCAGACGCCTGATGCATGCTTGCTCTTTTTGCAAAAAATGAACAACAAACTAGATCTGAATGACGAACCTCTGGATCCACGTGAATTCTGTGCTGTCTCTTATGTGATAAGTCACTCTACACATCAGACTGTCCAGCTTAACTTGATGAACTGTACCATCTCAGATCCTGGGATAAAGCTGATCCTTGGTTCGCTGTCCAATCTGAAGAGTATCAGGTATATCTGTTTCATTGCTAAGAACATTATCGGTCAAAGAAATTCTTAGTGTCTTTACTAGAGCATTTTCTGCTTCCTACTTACTAGCATTACATATTTTCAGATAATATTATTTTCAACATTAAGTAAAATGCTTAATGTTGCTTTTAGGGGTCTGTCTAACAAAGCATCCTTGATTAGTCATCTAACATTAAGCTTAGTTATACCCAATCCTAGATATTCTTGATAGAAAATAAAAATTAAAAAGTACAATTCACAATCAAACAGATGTGAAATAAATTAGTAAAAAACTTTTATAAGTTATAAGTTGTTAGAAACATCTTTTTGTGTGTAGGAGTCAATAAATAAAGTTATAAAAGTTATAAAAATAAAATCTAGAAGTTACATATGTAAAATCATTGTGTATTCAGAAATGTCAGAAAATTCTATCTAATTAATTCTACATAATTAATTGGGGCACTTAATGTTTTTGTTTCACATTATTCAACATAACTATTAAATTTATATCACCATAAAACAAATTGTAATGGTTTATTTAATACATTTTGTATTGTAAAACATTTTAAAAAAGACCAGACATGTATGTCTGGCAGATATGTACACGTAAACATGTGAAACATCCCAAGACTCGACTGTTCCACACCTACCTCAGCACATAAGCCTATCTGTCATATTTGAACTATTGCTACCTGTTAACTGCCTAGAGAATGTTTCTTAGATAGTAATGTTACACCTACAGTTCTTATTGTAGCACTTGCCATCTGTATTTTATGACTAAGAGGAATGTGTTGGACTTCAGTGTTACGTTGTGGAGCTATAATGCTTGATTGTTCCTGTGTCTTGGAAGAACTTTGGATAAAAGCGTCAGCCAAATGAATAAATATAAATGTAAATGAAAAAAGTACACCCCATTGATACTTAATTTTTTCAACATATTTGAACATGCAAACATTTCACTCTTTTTGATAAATTAACAGAAAAAGTTCATATACTTGAAAAAATCACAAGGAAAATGATTGATTCATTGATTTAACAAAAAATTAAAACAAATATAAAATTCTACTATTTAGAAAGAAATTTCAGCCAGATTCTGACATCAACTAGCTGAAAATTCTGACCACTGCTTCATGTAAACGTTTTCCACTTTCACCCCAACAGAGTCTTGCCAATCTCATGATGAAAGTTTGGAGTTCTTGGAGACATCTTTTCACATTAAACTGCTCTTAGGGTGAATTTGAATTACCTGAACAAATGGGCAGTCATTTAGAATCTATACCATTTGCAGATGATTTTCATTAAATTGAAACAATTTATTGAAAAAAAAAATTTAATATTTAAATCCCTTGCCTGACTCAATAGCATTCACAACTATTTGTGGAAGACTTTAGAAATTTCTTTAGATCATAGCATGATGCCACCACACACTTTAATAGTAAAACAGAACACCAGACCCTAGTTATTATTTGTCATTGTGAAGACATCCCATCACACAAAGTGCCCCACAATTTAACGTGAACTCTGCATTTAAGCCATCCATACGTGGAGCTATGTCCTGAGGTCAACAGCGGACAGTACCTTGTTCAAGTATACCTCAGAGATATTTGAACTGGGACTTGAACCTGCAAACCTCCAGTCACATGTGCACTGTAGGCACTGTATCATAGAGGACAAATGTTAGCTTGTTCATAAATACTAAAAAAAATCAATAATTTTTCTAAGAATCCTTGGGATGTACTTATTTATTTTTTTCACTTGACTAGGTTTAGAAACTTTCAACTGAGCTCATCCTGTTATATTTACTTTTAGCTGCATACGGGTTGTTATAATATTTGAATGGGAAACAAGCCCAGGATAATATTTTACATTAATTAGATGACCTAAATATTGTTTCACATAAACATTATTAATGGTCATGTTTTATTTATTCCACAGACTATCCTCTTCCTCAATACAGTGTCAGGTATGGAGGGTGGCACTGCAAGAATCGAGTACTGATTTTGACAGCTTGCTGAGATTGTTTGGATTTGAAATGCATCTTCCAGAGGAAGGACAAATAGACAACAGCATGCTTCAAAACATAAAAGACGTGTTAAATAAAAAAAGGGACAACAAGGTCAAATTATGTTTGCACTTGGATACACAAGAAATTGCACCAAAATCACTGTTGCAAATTGTCTATGGATGTTTATACAACATTACAGAAATCAGGTATGAACCATAGCATACTCTATGCCATATATAACTTGGTTAACCACTGCAGTGTATGGGATGAGTAATATTTTTATAGTATAGTGGACTGTCCCATTAAAGCACCATAATGGGAATGTAATAGTGGGGAGTGAGGGAGTTAATAAAAGTAGCAACCTTCAGATTTCATGTTAATTTCTCAAAGGTATATGAATATGCTCAATTAGTGCTGATATACAGTACAGTGTTTATAACTGGTATGTACATACACTGGTATGTATATAATGTATGTACAAATTGGTAAGGAAATGGTTGAATTTGTTTGTTTAATTGTAAGTGAATTGTGAAGTAGCCTTTGGTTAATACCCTTTGATATTCTGCACCTGTTAGGATCATCTCACCTGATTATCCACGAAGATCCTCTGATGCATGGAAATCTAAAGTAAATTCATTTCAGATGGATCTCTTCTTGCAAGCAGCTTTCTACGAAATGGAAACAGGCCAAACATGTGTTCAGCGTCTGCTGTCAATAGACAATCATATAAGCTCATGTTCTCCTTCTGAGCAAAACAGTTTTATAAGTACATTGTACCTTCATGCTAGACAGCATGGAGTTTTGACAGTCTTGCGACCAGTCTTCCAAGCATGGCCTTCCTATTGGGTTTTAGACCTCTCACAAAGAAAGTCATCTCTCTTGGTGGAGTTGCTGAAATTGCACGATGTTAAAAAGCCAGCTGAACTTTGGTGTTCAAATGAAGAACACGATATCAACCTTTTTCTCAGGTTTCTGCCTTATATATCACAAGTGAGGTAAGATCAGAAAAAACTATGTGGTTTACAATGAGGCAACAAAAATATATTTTGTAAAATATGTTTATTTTTTAACAGGTTCAATGATTATATTCACATACAAATGGATGATACAAAGGCGGCTATAAAGTTCCTTGTGGATCTTTTCATATGTGTGTCTAAGACGGAAGATCTGGAAATGCTGCATACTGTTTGTTCCTACTCAACTTTCCCATTTGCAGGCAGGACAGCAGACATTCAAAGCATCTTTTTGTGGGAATTGTTTTCCTACATAAAGGAGTATGAATCAAAAGAAGAAGGAATTTCTTCTGTATTTCTTCCCATTTTTCAGTCTGTTCCTGATATGTGGATTGTAGACCTTTCAAAGGTTTCAGTAATGGATGGAGAAGTCCCTATTATTCTTCAAATGCTACAACTCCAAGCTGTAAAGAAACCTATGGAACTTACTGAATGGAAAGTTGGATCTGATAAACTGCCAGTGCTCCTTCAGTGTCTCCCCTATGTGTCACAGCTCAGGTGAGCATATAATTTTAATTGCCTGAAGAGTATGTGTGTTTGCTAAAATCAAACTGAAAGGTCAATGAAAACATGTGTTGAGAACATATACACTCACTGGCCACTTTATTAGGTACCGGGTTGGACCTCCTTAGTTGAACTACCTTAATTATTCATGGCATAGATTCAACAAGGTATTGGAAACATTCCTCAGATATTTTGGTCCATATTGGCATGATGCAGGCAGTTGCTGCAGATTTGTCAGCTCCAAATCCATTATGCAAATCTCCCATTCCACCACATCCAAAGGTGCCCTACTGGATTGAGATCTGGTCACTGTGGAGGTCACTGGAGTACATTGAACTCATTGTCATGTTTAAGAAACCAGTTTGAGATGATATGAGCTTTGTGACATGATCCATTATCCTGCTGGAAGTAGCCATCAAAAGATAGGTACACTGTGTTTATAAAGGAATGGACATAGTCAGCAACAATACTCAGGTAGGCTGTGGCATTTAAACAATGTTTAATGTGCAATGTGCAAATTGATGCCTCATTTTCCCGATGTAAGCTGAAAGGAGTGGCACCTGGTGTGGTCTTCTGCCGCTCTTGGGCATTTTCTTTTTTAAAGGCCATTCTCTGTAAACCCTGGAGATGGTTGTGCAGGAAAATTCGAATAGATCAGGAGTTTCTGTAATACTCAGACCAGCCTTTCTGGCAACAACAACCATGCCACATTCAAAGTCATTTAAATTCCCTTTCCTTCTCATTCTGAAGCTCAGTTTGAACTTTAGCAATGTGTCTTTACCACGTCTGGATGCCTAAAGGCATTGAGTTGCTGCCAGGTATACCGAATAAAGTGGCCGGAGAGTGTATATATGCAGACCTGTGCACAGGAATTTTTAGGGGGGGTGGCTCATGGAAAGAGCATCCTGAATATGAATGAATTTTGTTGAACGCTGTTGATAGCTGCCCACTGCTCCACGTGTGCATGTGTGATGGGTTAAATGCAGATGTTGCATTTTGTTGTGGTGCTTGAGTGTGTTCACAATGACAAATAGTCACTTTCACTTCACCACCAAAGTATACTGCAAGTACTACCAAAGCTGTTCTGATTATATGGGTTTTTATAGAAACATAATCAAATGTTAACATAAAATGTATTGCAATTTATTACATGATACAAAAACCTTGTATCTCTAAAATGAGACTTTACAAAACAAGCATAAAACTTGTATGAATTGGTTGATGTAAAATATACTTTTTAAAAGTAATTTACAACTATTTCTTTTGCTCCATTCATTGTGAAATTTTGACACAATGTTAATGTTAGCAGTTGTTTCCAAATTCTGTAAAAATGTAAAAGATAACAAAAATGGACATAAAAGGTATTAGTCTGACAGCCACAATATGTAACCAATCATTACTTCAGATCCTTTAGTGGACATTGTGTATCCTGAAGAAAAGAACAGATCCTGCATTTCAGTTCCCCTATTCCCTATTGGGGCTAGCAGACAACTGTTAAGACTGCTGAAATGAAAGCCGTAACAAATGGCTGAATTGCAATAGTTACCCTTCCCATTAAGATAAAAGTTGTAGGAAATATAGGTTTACATTTTAAATCAACTTCAAACATAAGCACAAATCTTTATTTTGCAATTACCACACATTACCTTGCTTACACAAACCTTGCCTTGCCTATACAAACCACAACAGAGCATACAAGATTGCCGGCTTCTGCAATCATTCCAGTTACATTCATGTTATGCTAATGCTAGCATATAAATGAACGGTGAAACCCACCAACAAATGTGTTTGGCCTGAGGGTGCCATCTCTGCACTGTAGGACTGCTTTGAGACCTATGTCCATGAAGCGTTGAGCAGCAGTAATTATTTTGTTATATACAGATTTTTTTTTTTCCCAGTGGCAGAACAGGAGTTGCCCACCACCACCAGAATGCATCACAGGTGTAAAAACACCTTGCTTAAGTAGGAAATCCAAGGCTTCCTCCACCTTAGCACACAGTCCAAATTGAACTATGCAAGCTCTGAAAAACTAAGGTTACACCAGTGGATTTCAAGGAACAGCCAACATCTGAGTCTGTTTCCATCTTGAGTTGCTTTTTATTAGTTTTAACTGCAGCATAGAGTGGAACGTTCTTGTGGGGAGCTTCTTTATTCTAACCATACATGTCATTATCTGGCAGAGGCAGCATCATCACATTTGTGTTTGTGTGTTTTTCTTTTTTACAGAATCAGACACTCTGGACAAGTCTCTGTGGAGAACTGCTCAAGTCTTAGCTGTTTTTTTTCAGACCTTTTCATCCTTGCATCAGAGAGTGGAGACAATGAGGCAACGCTGTCTTCAGTTTGCTCCTATCAGACTTTTCCCTTTGCTGATGACACAGGAGAGGTTCAGAGTACCTTCTTATTGGAGTTATATTCAGAAGTGAGAAAGTACGAGTCTCAAACAGGCAAAAGTGTCCTGCCTTCATTATTGCCTGTTTACAAGTCTGCCCCTAGTGTGTGGGCAATAGACCTTTCAAATAGTGTGACCACTGCACTGTACCAAACCATGCAGTTTCAAGCAGTGAGGAAACCTGTAGTCATTTGGAGTTGGTCAAATAACAAGAGCGAATTGGGAAATTTTCTTCAGTGCCTACAATTTGTGTCGCAACTTAGGTGAGTAGTATGGACTTTTTTGGGATGCAGGAGTAGTGTGCCACTTATTATTTTTTTTTAGAGCCATAACAGTCTTTCAGTGTACTGTAGTCTAGACCTGACCTTTGTGATGATTATTTATTCTTTACACCACTGATTTCTTATATTATAAGTAACATGACCAGTCTCTAGTTATCCAACAGCAATGACAAACAAAACTGAAATAAACAACCTTCAGCAATTTGTTTGTAAGATATATCACATAATATATAATTGATTACTATAAAAAAGATGTTTTCATCTTGCTTGTTTTGAGATCAGCCAAATATCTCCTAAAATGTGACTTGTCATCAGTAAATGTTGGTTGACTTCATTTTCATTTACAGTAGTGTGCAAAAGCTGGTTATTTGGGTAGAAAGTGTTTTTGCTTTCTCAAAAAACACGAATACTAGAATAAATACAAATAACAGTAACACAGTAAATAGTGATGAAAACAAGCTATTGAACAATGTAACTCAAAGAGGATAAAATAAATATAAGGCAATAAACAATATTACACATTAACTAACTGAAATGAATATAACCAATAACACTATAACTCTGCATTAATCATTAACTTGGGTGTGCTGTCTAGAAGGAGAAGGGGAAGCCCTGGGTGCCTCTGAAATCAGAATGACAGGAGAGTACCTCTGGGATACATATGTGAATGTGAGTGGGCCTTAGTTAAGGTACCAGGGAAAATAACAGGAACGATAAGGAGTCATAAATCAGGGGGTCATAGAAAGGACAGCGGTAAGAAGAAAGTTGTCAGCACATTTGCTGAAAAGGGGAAGCAGATGGAGTTAAACAAGTTTGAAGGGCCAGTGAGGGCTGAATCACACCTTCAGTTGAACTGTATAAGAAATGTTCTTTGGTCAAACTTTAGATGTAGATGGCAAAGCCTTGACCAGGTTTATGATTTATTGCAAATTAGTAAATAAATAGACATCCATACAATGACTGGAGCCAAACCTGTGTTTATCAAACCAGATCACACAACATCTACAAATCTTCATTCTTTTCACTGTGTTCCTGTTTGTTTGCATTTATTCAAATGTTCACTTATGTTTTTGTGTCATGAATGCAAGGTGTTTGGAAGCAGGCGCAGGCTGGTGCTATTTTAAGGAATTTATTTAAGCAAACAATTACTATGACGCATACACTAAGAAACCAAAACAAAGATATGGAACTATTACTGGGGTATATACAACAGCAGGAGACATCAGGGTGATACCAACAGAGATAGGATACACAACAAGGAACACCTGAAACGGAGGAGACTAAGCAAACAAGGGGCAGGTGTGCGAGTGTGGACATGGGCATGGCTAAACATATACAAGAGACGAGAAGACAAGACGAGATGTTACATTTTGCTTCAGAAAGAAATTTCTGCTTAGATAAATGGCCTTAAAATATTAACATAGGCGCCTAAAACATTTGCACAGTACTGTATATCAAACTTTTATTCCAGAATCAGTATTTTGTTCTCATATCTTATGTTCTGTTTAGATAATATCTCTCCTTAGTCTGTCTTGTAGAACCTGAACAGTATTATGAACAAACCACTATGAATAT
>JBBPDA010140980.1:0-21297 GCA_037974385.1 Arnoldichthys spilopterus
ATGCCACATTGAGAAAGGTTGTCTTTTGGCATTGGCCCCAATATAAGGCACACCTGTACACAATGAGACCATTACATGGAAAACACAAAATGAGGTGTGTATCAACCCAATACAATTGCCTCCCTATCCCAAAAATGTCTGAAGTGAATCAAACACAGTATGTATGACATCCTCTAAGTCTCTCACAATATCCCTAACTTATTGTGAGTAGTGTATATCATTTCTATAGAAATGCAGGTCTAATACAATGAAATACTCTGGAGCACCCGCACAAAACTAACACACCATGCCTGATGCCAAGCCTCACTTAGAAAACATTTAATGTAAAGCCTTCCATTACCAGAGAATGTTACTGTCCAATTCACTATTAATACCCTTAATTTTGGAAGTACTGCTGACAGACAATACCATGGCTTGGTTTGTGCTCTGACATGCACGGTCAATTATGGGACCTTTTATAGAAAGTTGTGTGCCTTTCCAAATCATGACCAATCAACTGAATTTACCACAGATGGATTGCGGTAGTTGTAGACACTTCTGAAGAATGATCAGTGGAAACATGTTGCACCTGAGCTTACTTTTGAGGGTCACAGCAAATGCTATAAATACTTATGTAAATGTTTTTCACTTTGTCATTATGGGGTATTGTGTGTAGAATGTTGAGGTAAAAGGTTAATTTAATCTATTTGGGAATAAGACTATAACATAGGATATTTTGGAAAAAGTGGAGCACTGAATACTTTCCAGATGTATTGTATGCATGTATACCAGTATTAACCTGTAGGATGAGTCTGGTATCCTGAGGGACCACAGTGACAATGCGAGAGCCTCTCTCAACCCTGCGCACACTCTCATCATTAGGAGTCACTTCTGAACTCAGAGCAGCCTTCAGATCTGCACTTACATCAAAAAAGAGCACATGATTTCAGCAAAAGGCACCTCAGACAAATTTTTGTCTTAAACAGATTTTGGTCCATCATCCACTATTACAGAGGTCTTCTGAACACTGCTTAAAGAAATATAAAAAAAAATGTAAAACAGCATTGCATATTATTACATAATTCAGAAATACTGTAAATATAAATACTGTTAATATAACTTTTAAAAGGCAGAAGAACTAAAGTATTAATACTGGAGAATCAAAAGAATACAACCAATCACTGCAGCTAGCAGACAAACCTGCAGCACCTTACAGGACAATGCACCTTCATAGGAAACTCACAGTTCTATTGTTATGCCACTTCCATGATTGACACAAATTTTCAAACTGAAGGTAGCAGTCAGAGTAGGAGTGATTTTAATATCACTAATATACAAAAGCTCCTCTGAACAGCCCATTCAGCATGGCGTGAACACACTGTACTTCCATGTCATGTCATGTTAGTGACCTAAGCTATGGATTAAATTTAATGTTTGAAAACATTACATAAAATAGACATTTAATGAAATGGAATACAAACTTTGGTGCTGGACATTGCACCACTTTTTTTAAGATGATTTTGCATTGTGCATAAAGAAAGTTGGGGACTAATGAAATATCAGTTTTTCCAATGTCCATCGGGTGCATTTCCCAGTCATGTTCAAAGGATATTTAAAAACGGGACAGCTTTCATTAATGTAACAACCAAAAAACACAGCTCCCATCTGCAACCTTGGCTTTGATACAGTGCTATTAAGACTCTATATGTAAACCTTCACCTTTGATGGACACTGAGGCCAGGTGGAGACAGCGACAGGTGTGTGCGTATGTGGTAAGCAAAAGGAACTTGCCATACACCACAAAGGAAGAAATATTCAAGGCCACCTACAGAGAACAACAGACTGACATCACTTAATTACTGAATAACTACTAATCTATCAAGACATAATAATAATAATTATTATTATTACTATTATTACTATTATTGTTATTATTATTATTATCATCATCATTATCGTCATCATCAATATCGTCATCGTCATCGTCATCATCATAGTCATCTTAAATGGTGTTCCCCATTCAAATATCAAATACTTGAATAATGGCCTCCAGTACACCTATACATGTATAATAAATAAAATAAATACCTCAGAGTCATCAATATAAAAGTGGTATCTTTCTGTGAGACCGATCAAATGCTCCTGTTGAGAGACAAAACTCATATGAAAACTCATGCACCTACTTACAAAGGCACACACTTGTAGCAAGAGAAAAAGAAAAGCAGTTGACTCATGTTACCTGTCCATTGATTGTACACAGTGCAGTATATGAACAGGGCATGGGAAAGTTTACAATGTAACCAGTAGTATCCTTCCATTCTGAAACGATCACCTCTACAGACTCTGAACAAGAAACATTACAGAATGACATCATAGTAAAACACATTATGATACATGATATGTGAGGAAATTCATGTTCACTGTGGTTTGTTAAACTGATCTTAAAAAAGGAGTAGCAGTGCAAAATTCGGTTAACTGTTATGTATTTTTATTCATGATAATTGCATATTCTAAAATTAACAAAATTATTTTCCTTCACTTTTTTTTTTACACACTGAGGGCCCTGAATCCGATTAAATGGGACTAATTATGTTCACTGTAATAAAAAATTGTTGCTATTGTTTTTTAAATAAAGATTAAATGAATGATATGCTTAGAAAAGCATACTGTGATGTAATTTATCACAATGACCATAAATATGGCCGTGTCATAATTTAAAGTTTTTTAAAAGTACATAAATATTTTGTTAAATAACTTTTTTGTCTTAATAAAAAATAATTGGTCATAATTAGACAAACACTATGCTGGATAAATAGTGAAAAAAAGAACCTTTCCTGCTTTACTCACAGAAGGGGTTCAGCAGCACTCACCCCAGTGCACTCTTCTAATTTGCCCATCCTCCAGTTGCAGAGCCAGTGTGTCACTCTTAGGGTTGTGGCACAGGCTGACCACATGGCCTTCTACCTGGACCTTGGACCTAATTAACCCACAGACAAGACAAAGATGAACTTCAAAATAAAAAAAGCATCACTCAAAATGCCTCTCTCATTCACATGCTGATTGTCGTATAGCTGACCAAGCACTAGCACTTGCAGAAAAAGTCTTTACATTCTGACTGTATTCTGGTACTTTTACCTGTAGGTGAAACAAACAAATACTTTGACAACGGTATACCCGTTAACATATCCAAAACACACCGGTGAATTTACACTACACACAATAAGTTCAGGATATTGTTATTTGCATGAGTGCTTTTCCTATTTGATCTGAATTTTAATGAAATAAGTAAACGTTCCCTTTGATATTACTAATAATGTATGAGAAGAAACACCATTTATTAGTTTAATATTTATTACCCCAAAAATTGACAATAACAGGTATAGCCCCAAATAACAAAATTTCAGTTCCATTCACAGTTCTACCAGGTCACATGGGGGTGGGGTACGATCACGCAGTCTCTGCTTCAAGTGGTCCCAGACATGCTCTATGGGGTTCAGGTCAGGGGACATTGATGGCCATACCATATGAGATACTCCAACTTCCTGAAGTGGAGCTGTGACAATTCTGCCATGATGTGGTGGAGCATTATCATCCATGAACAGAAAGTTGGTGGTGTGCAGGCCGAATTGGGGAATGATTGTGGGTTCTATGATGTCTCTGAGGTAATCTGTTTTGTGCTGACTGGTGATGCCTGTTGCACCTCCTCCACCAAAGCAAACCCTTGGGACCATGTTGACCTCACCTCGCCTTCTCCAGGAACGATGACGACCATCATTTCTGTGCAAGGTGGCCCGACACTCATCAGTGAACAGGACGGTAGACCACTGCTGCATTGTCCAGGTCACATGGTCTTGTGCCCACTGAAAACGTTCACAGCGGTGTCTTGGTGTCAGTGGAGTCACCGACCCGAAGGCACGCCATGGCCAGGTGACACTGCTCGTCCGTTTAGTGACGTTGTGTGTTAATGGCTGTTTAAATAATGAACTTGGAAAGACTTACTGACAATACCAGCTTTTTATACCCACAGAATGTTGAAATTGATGCCACATTGAGAAAGGCTGTCTTTTGGTATTGGCCCCAATATAAGGCACACCTGTACACAATGAGACCATTACATGGAAAACACAAAATGAGGTGTCTATCACCCCAATACAATTGCCTCCCTATCCCAAAAATGTCTGAAGTGAAACAAACACCGTATGTATGACATTCACTAAGTCTCTTACAATATCCCTAACTTATTGTGAGTAGTGTTATTCAGTAAAATGCCCATAGAATAAAAGAATAAAATTATAACTTTTGTATTTGTTTTTCCACGATGTGATGAATGTCTGGCTGTACTTTGTCACTTTCCCCAAAAAGGGGAGTGGGGGGTATATTGTTCTTACTCACTCATAACATTTCAGCATCACTAACAATCTATTCAGCCCCTGTGTTGAGCTACTCTGCTGAGATACCAGTGTTCTTGTCCCATTCTGCTGTCTGGACCAGATTGACTCCTATTTCTAATTGAAGTGTTTACTGCTGAAACCCACTCACTCCTACTAAGGAGAACCCATATGCCCAAAAGAAAGAAATGATCAACGAAAGAACTAATCAAAAGTCATTGCAGCACCTGTACACAAGGAACTGCTGCTGCCTCTTTAAACTGAGATTATTATTACTACATTTTCTTTTCTTTTGTTTGTTATTGCTTTCCAAGGTCACCCATCTGAGGTTCCCTTGGTTCCTCCCGAGGTTTCTTCCTACAGCTTAGGGATTTTTTCCTTGACTCTGTCACCCTTTGGCTTGCTCATTGGGGGCTCAGACCTGGATTCTGTAAAGCTGCTTTGTGACATCAGTTGTGAAAAAAATTATACAGAAATAAACTTGACGGTACGTAATAGTATTGTTTTGGTACTTTGGTAGTAGTACATCAAAATAATAGCAAAAATAAAAAATAATCTCAAAATAAAACACAAATTAACACATTGATTGAAAAATTAGAACTACTTTTTCTGTACCTGATCTCCAGTCTCTGTTCTGAGCCTTGAGTTTCTGTAAGTTTGAGGACAAGCAGGGCTGAATGGGTTAGGCCATCTTCACATGTCACTGCTACAAACACATCCTCCCTCAGCCACAGCAGCAAGCGCAGCATAGTCTCCTGGTCCACCGCAACACTACATGGAAGTCAAAAAGTTAAACCACAATGATTTTCTCGAAGGATTACCAATTGCAAGACAGTCATTGCTCAAAAAAATGTCCAAACTGGATATCAGTCCCGTACTCCAACCTGTATGCCGACTGTAAGGCAGAGGATTTGGAAACAACTCTAAACCCAGATGCTCCTGTAGCAAGTCCAATTGCATCATCAGTGCCTGAATCAAAACATGAGACCATTTTTCATTCTAAAAAAGGCATCATAATACATCTTTGTATCTCTGAAACTCACCATAGTATAACTGGCATGATAAAAAATAAGAGAGAGAACAGAAATATACATTTTTTAATTTATTTTTTCTTGTTAGTTTTTCTAATCAATGTACCTTGACTATAGATATGTAGATGCCGGTCAGCTGTTAATACAGCAAGCTCATTGGTCCTCTGATGCTGTGAGCAGAAGGTCACCAGGTTGACGGCAGCAGGAAGCTGAAGCTCATAGGAACACAGAGGTGGTGGCACCACACACTGACGAAATGTTGTCACTAAAACCTTATCTGTAAAATATGTTGTACATGTTGAAACTTTTCTATTATCAAATGTTAATTTGACAGCCCTTGCAGTCACCGTTTCTCACCTCCATCAATTACTGCTACACTGGCATTGTCATGAGAATCATCTCCAAGGCTGCGGTCTGTGCACCAGCCCCAGTCATAGGTGTAGCTGGCCCAGCCTCGTGTCAGCAGGTGTAGACGCAAAGGCTTTTCTGGGTCCCAGCAGACATAGGCTGGGGCTTTTAAGTGCTCACTTCCAAAATCTAGGGTCTGCTTCAGGTACCAGTGATTATTCCCTACTGTCCATAACTGAACTGAAAGTGAAGAGAGTTAGTAACTATATAGAAACAGATCAATAGCAGAAATTAATTTTTTTGTGTTTACAGCTAATTGGTGAAAACACTCTGAACTGTAAATGAAAGTGAACAAATTAAGATTAAATTCTAACTGTGTGTGTTGAGGTTGCCATTCTCTCCTGGGTTCATGTCTTCAATCCAGACAGCTAGCAATGTAGAGTCACTATTCCAAAGCAACTCTTTTACCTGAAAAACAATGCATATAGTTAATTGTAAATGAAAACAGGCATATACAAATAGCATCTTTAAACAGTAAATGCTGGTTCACTTCATTTCTAGATACAAGACAAAACATCAAACTAACTATATATGAGTTTATTTTCTAGGCAAGTAGAACATTAAGCATATGTAACCTACCTTGACCTGCTCCTTGGCAAAGGGTAGAGTAAATTCACCATGTAGCAAGCCATTCTTTTCCATAAACACGACACTGTGTTTGTTGGGTTGTCGTTGAGTGGAGGCTATCAAGCTGCCTGAAGGTCTAAAACATGTACACACCAGCTTTAGAACAAAATAGAACAGAATACAATAGTATTTTGATCACTTACTGGGGTAATTTTCTTGCTACAGCAGCGGAGAAAGATGCAAATATAGTTTTATAGTAAAATCATGAGAAAAAGCTGGTTTGTTACAGGAAATTCACTTAATATTTAAGATGTACTGTTATTACAACAGTAACAACGGCAACATTTATTGACAAAAAATTCTGAATCTCTTACTTCCAGCAGATGGGTGGTTCAAGGCCATTTACTGCTTCACTAGTGGCCTGCAGAATGCATTCCCGGTTCCACACTCTGACTTTTCTGGCACCTTGAAGAAAAAAAAAACACTTAAGAATTTCTTCCTAGCTCAGTTTCCTGTGTGCGCAAAGGGGAGACACCTACCAGTTTGCGGGCAGATAGCACTGACAGCAAACAGCTGTCCATCTCCTCTCCATGTAATCCTTGGCCTGCGATCATCCCATGGTAAGGCAGGCTGCACTTCCTTGTATGATGTGAAATGTGAGTGTGATTATCATTCAATAAGCAGATAAAACTATAGCACACACCTGCAACAACCACCATACTTTAAGAAAACCTTAATTACTACTATCATTTACCATAACTGTTAATACAGTATTACATCAAATCTTTGTAAACTTCACATTTAAAAAAAGCCAACTGAGTTTACCATTGTGTAAACATTTCTTGATGATCAATACAAAATGCAAACAAAAAAATTAAACGTAGTTTTGATGAACATTTGGCATCCTTGTCTGTGAATTCTCTTTAAAACGTTTTTTTTTTGTTACAAAAGAAAGAAAAAATGAGGTTGGCTCAATTCAGCAGGCATCTAATTGTAAAAAGATCTGACTTAAGCTGCTACTCTCCGATTCTGCTGAATTGACGGGTAAGTAGAGAGAAGGGCGAAGACTTACTTCATCCTTCCTCTGAGCAGCCTGCTTGCCCTCTGAACCATGAAACTGAGTCTCCTTCTTCCCCCATCCAACTGTGATAAACTTATCTAATACACAAGATTACATATCCATTAGTATATTAGGAATAGCTACCTATCAGCATAATAGAGCAAAAGGTTTGATGTTTTAAAATGTCTTTTGAAGCACACCCTCCCCGAACTCATCCTGATGAAGGGCTACTTCAGTTATGGGCTCAAAAACTTTAGTCATCAAGATCACGGTATCTTGGCCTAATCAACAGAAGCAGCACATGAAATGCAAAGAATAAAACACATACATAATCCACAGTCTACACTACAGTTCATAAAGAAAATGGCCATTATGTCATTATGAATCATGTTCACTGATAATGACCTGTGCAGAATGTGACCAGCTCTTGGTCTGGGCTCCAGCTCATTGCAGTCAGACCACTGTCCACTGTACCAACACACTCCAACTACCCAAACAGGGAGATAAAATCATTTAAAGTGAACTGAAAGTAATATTTGTGCTTATAAAGACCATGAGATGAATAAAAAGGGAGTATGACTGAATAACCACCTGATTAATACTGAGGTTGTACAGAATGACATCACCAAATGCCGTGGCCACACAGACCGATTCCTGATCTGGTAGGTCCTGAATACCCACCACAACACCTTCACCATCCTCTGGCAGATAGTTCTCAACTGTCAAGGACACTTCATTCATCACCTAGTCACGTTCAAAATAAAGAAATGTCACTAACATTTCTGCTATGGACAACTATATTTATGTAATCACATCATTCACAGCCTAAAACACACAATTACTATACACATTTCACATAGTTCTTACACTTCAAGCAATCAATTATACAGCAGTGGGTCAATCATAAGTGGTTCAAGATGGTGGCTCTGTCAGGCTGTGCATCTACCCTGTTGCATTTTTCCCTGTTGCTGTCAATTTTCTTTGCAATTACTGTTTGTGTTGTAATCCTATTTACATACGTTTTTTTCTGCCACACTAATGTATGATTTTTCTTCGCTGCTTAAAATCAGATCAGCAATGAAAAAATTCTCTCCATGGAACAACTTTACCTTTCCTCCCCCACTTGAGAGTGATGTAGTGTTAACGTTCACCCTCTGCTGTTGGGCAACAGTATGCTTGAGAATTTGCAGACCAGCCAGAAAAACATGTTGTGCATGTGAGATTTCAGCTCTATGGTGGTCCGGTCCCGGTGTGGATCACTGTTTTCTGCCAGCCATGTGTCATGAAATGGATGCACTGTGGTTGCAATCTATTAGTTTTTTGGAATTGCTGGTGTACCTGAGGCCTATTCTACTTTAAGCCTCTGCTATGCTGTGGGCAGCCCCTAAACTGTGAGACAAAGTTGGGGACTGGAGAATAAGGAACCACCCGCTGCACCTTGATATTCCCCTCCTTGGGAACAGCTGCCGCTTCTGTATCTCCTCCAAATAAGACAATGCTGATCAATACATGCTATATTGTGCACTAACTCTATTTTTAAAATGATTTTTTCAGATTTTCTGTTCCTAACAGAGACCTAAAAGAATGATTTGGAGTTTACGCACCTGAAAGAGCTGTGGCTTGTGCTCATTCATTGGTACACTGCGACTCTCCTGTCGCGGTGGTGGGATTGCCATGATTTTCAAGTTGTTTTTAATGTTATTCTGTGGGTGCTACCTTATACACATCTTTTGAACTGCAGATCCTTAAAGCTGGACATGTAAATCCATAGTACTGTAATTAATCTATCATCCACCTGGTCCAGCTAGGTTTCTTGTGGAATTTAAATATTTTTTGCCTAAATCATTAACAAGGACTGTCATAATCCTGGGTGATTTTAGATGAAAATTTAGCATGTCGTGTGAACTTGTATGAACATTACTGAGTTTTTTAATTTTCTTCAACATGTTTCTGGTCCTACCAACAGTGGAGGGCACACACTGGACATGTTTTTTTCACATGGTGTAATCCTAAATGGCATTACACTATGTGAAGTAACTTTAAGTGTGAAGTGTATTTTTTTAAGTTGGCACCTTCTGTTCACACTAGGTGTGCTTGCTTCATTAATGACACAGTGATTGGTAGTTTGCCTTTATTTTTGGTGAATGTGATGCTGGCACTAATGACAATAATGTGGAGTCAGTATTACAATTTTTTAATGAGCACTGTAATAGCATTTTGGATTGTATTGCACCTTTTAAATCTAGACAGTACTTTATTATGCGTTCGATTACCTAGATGAAGGATTCATACTACAATCATAGACTTTCACTTCTGAAATATCAGCACTCGTGGAAGGCTACCAGGAAGGCTGGAGGTTCATCACTCCACTGAGGAACAAGTACAACAGAGGGACCTGTGGGCAACGTACTGTCTCCAAGCATCCCTTCCTGGGCACTGCCCACTTCAGCTAGCCACTGTTCCTATTTCTTTGTGGTACACTGTGTGATGTGCTGTGTTCACAATGACAAAAAAAATCACTCACTTACTTTAATAATTAAAGGAATGGCTTGTCAGCCATCCAGCTGCTGTTATAGTCAATTTTGAATCCTTCTATGATGAACAATTATAGGCCTGTTTCAAAACTGCCTTTAATTGCCAAAGTTTTAGAAAATGTTGTTGAACAGCAGCTTGGTGCCTTCAGATGATTAATTTCTGTCTTGTTTTCAGAAACAGCATTCTAAAGAAACAGCTCTCCTTAAAATTTTCAAAGGCCTTTTAAATGCTGCTGATGCAGAAGAATGTCCTGTGTTAGTATTGCTACACCTCAGTGGGGTCTTTGACACCATGGACCATCAGATTTTAATTACTTGAATAGAACAGTTTGTGGGGGTCTCTGGTTGTGTATTGGATATGTTCTTCGTATATTCTTATAACCAACAGAAGTTTCTCAGTTTGTGCTGAAGATTTCGCATCCTTTACTACTCCTTTGACCTCCTATGTGCCAATGGGCCTGAACCTTGAACCACTACTGTTTTCTTTATAAATTCGTGATCTGTCTCAGATTTCATTATTAACTTTAAGTGCATGTCATATAACCTTTATATTTCATTTAAACCTAATTAGATTAACAAATTGTTAATCCTGCTGGTCACAGATTAATAATTAGTTTTGCAATAATTTTCTTATACTAGAATTTTAAATCATTGCTCATTGCCACTCTTGTTTCCAGAATCCAGAACTGGAGATGTTGTATATGCTTTTATTTCTTCACAGCTTGACTATTGTAAGGCTCAGTACCCATGCAGAATCAGATAACTTTATTGATCCTGGAGGAAATTGTTTAAAACCTCCCTTTCTCAGCTACAGTCTGTTCAAAAAGCTGCTACTAGGCTTTTAGCCTGATCCAATCAGAGGGCGCATATTACTCATATTTTGTATTTATTGCATTGTTTTCTGATTTATTACAGAATTTGATTTAATATTTTGGTGCTCATCTACAGAACTCAGCATGAACAAACCCCTGAGTATACTACTGGCCTCCTGCAACAATATACAACCTGACGGCCCCTTAGGTCAGTGCAATATGAACTTTTATTCATTCCATGCACTCAGCTTAAAACACATGGGGATTGTGTTTTCCAGTCCATTGCACAAAGGCTTTGGAATAATCTTCCACTACTGTTGCACAACGCTGAGCCAGTTAACTCATTTCTCATTCAGAAAACATTTCTTTTGAGGCAGGTTTTTAAACAGACTGTTTGACTCGTGTATTTATTTTACTATGATTAGCATTATTTATCCAGTGCTCCTTGTTGTACATTATTCCATTCCACTTATGTATTTTATTGTTGAACAGCACTTTGTGAAAGGCACTTCATTAATAAATTTCATTTGCTTTACTTACTTACACACACAAAATGTAAAGTAAAATGGCAGACTTCTGAGCCACTTAAATACTTTGTGGGCTTACCTGCCCTGTACGAGGATCATAATCAGTGATGGAGAACTGAGAAGCTATTAGTAGAGATCCAGTGTCAGTCCTAACAGAGAAACACTGTGGGCAGCCTGGATTCTGCAGCTCCACTGAGCGCAAACCTTTAAGCAGCTTCAGGTTCCTCATGCTAGTCGCGGGCCACTGAAAAAGCAAAGAGAAAATGAGCTGGTAAATAGCACAAAAACACGTTTCAGTGTTATTGGTCTACCATAAGGACAGTAATAATTACACGAATTCAGTCGAATAAAGTACAAGATGAAAATTACCACAAGGATAAGAAATATGATCATATTAAATACCTCTTGTTCTCCTGGTAGTTTGGAAAGAAAATAATTTGTGACATGAAACACAAACACGCTATCTCAAACACCATAGATGTTCTCTGAACTCTCGCCAGGCTGCTGTAGAAAAATTTACATCGCCCCCTTCCGCTCCGGATGAGAAGTGAAGGAGTCTTCTCTGTAAAACAGGTAATCAACGCCCTCGTCCTTGTTACATGTAAATAGTGCAATTTACATTCAAGAGATTCAAGAGTTTATTGTCATATGCACAGTAGAACAAGCAGTTACACTGCCCTGTAAAATGATTACTTTGCTAGTCCCCCATTACCAAATTAAAGAAAACAGAAAAAAGATAACACTAACTAACCAAGTAATAACAAACCAAGTAATAACAAAAACTGAGAAATAAACCCACGTACAGATTACAGATCCACACAATGGATAATAGCAGTAGATGCAGCGTTAATGAAATGCAATGTGCATTATTGCAATATGTAAACGTGGCAGTGCAATTAAACAAAAAGACAAAGTGACAAGACATAGTGCATTAATGTGAGCAGCAGGTAGATGGCAGTAACAGAGTAATTATTATTAGTTTAATAGAGTTAAATATAACCAAGATAGTATGTTAAAATTATTTGAACAGCATTTTCTGTTTTGTGTGCTGCATAGCCAGGTGCTCATATCGGGTAATGTACACGTTGTATGTTTTAATGGCTTTTTGCAGTGCTGAATGAACATTACTCTGAAATCGGCTTATTCGAAAGTTCACCTTAAGGGAGCGGCGACTACTAAGCTATTTAAGGTGGAACGGAAAATTTCGAATAAAAAGTTGGCAAAACGAAAAGTTCAGTCCAGAAGTGAAAAGTGCCCTGATTTAACTGACATAAATATAAATATATACCATATAAATAGTCTGTTCCCATGTTGTTTAGCTCACGCGTATTGCCTAAGCAAAACGACAGGCTAGCTATTTGCATAGGAAAAAGTTTGCTCCTCAAGTATGAGGAAAAAGAACAAGGCTGAGCGCTCACACACACACACACACACACACACACACACACACACACACACACACACACACACACACATTTAAGTTGCCCCACATTACATGGCAGTGCTATATGAGAGGAAAATCCCTACGCAGCGTTTCATCTTGCTCTCTACACAGCTAAGTAAATTGCTATAACCTACTCATTGTTTTCGTGAGCAGAATATTCTCCTGGAACCTCGTCGAGGACTGACCCTGGACAAGCTATAATTTATTTGTTGGCAGAACAGGTTGGTGGTCTTTTGGTAGTCTGCGTTATAGACACAGTGGGTAACGTGTCTGTTTTCTTGTAAACATTCAAAACGTTCGTATTTGAAATTTTATTGACATTTCGGCGAACTGGTAAGTCGTACTGCAGCATGGTTTTGCCGCCGAGAATCCCACCGTTTGGTCGTCCTCATTTCTGGACAATTTTTTTCCAGCTTTCACATAAACAAATGTATTCAGTAAAAGAGAAGATGTGACGCACTTTACTTAGTGTTATGTAAAGTCCGAATTGAAGGTGCATGATGGTCAGGAGTTGTCTGACATCTTGACGAGATAATATACACGATTTGTTGCCTTATTCCCTTCAAGTATGGTGGATAATAATGGTGTGGTGGTGGTGGTGGAGGAGGTATGGGGGTATTTGTCTTTCATTTAAAACAATAAGGTAACTAACGATAACTGACCCCATCCATCACTGGGGTCAAGCAACTGATCTACTAAACATTTACCCTCTGGTTGTGTTTTTTTCCCCTTTAGCTGGATGGAGAAAGAAGGTGATTAAAAAAAAAAAAAATCCCAGTGCTTGTGTGTCTTGCTCACTTCCCCTTAGAGAGAAAAGCAAAAGTAAAGAAACACAGAGTGTTGCATTTTGATAGAGAGCCTGGAGAATACACACAGAAGCACAATGGATGAGTCTACAGGTGACCCGGGGAAGAAAGAAGCCCAGGTGGATGCTCCACATACAGACAGCACCGCTGCTGGCCCCAGAGCCAATGAGCATCTTACTAGCCCCAAGCTGTGTGGCTATCTCCACAAACAAGGAGGCCCACTTAAAGCTTGGAAGTGCCGCTGGTTTATCTATGAAGAAAAGAAGTGCCAGTTGTTCTACTATCGCACAGCACATGATGTGAACCCGCTGGGCAAAGTGGAGCTGTGCAATGCCACATTCAGCTACCCGCTGCAGGGAGAGGATGGAACCTTCCACATACAGACAGCAGAACGTACATTCATACTCAAGGTATGGTTATTGTGTTTTTTTGTCATGAAACGCTTACGCAATGTTTACACAGCTGGTGTATTTAAAATGTATAACAATAAAAACCAGGAAAAATTTGAAAAAAACCCAGAATATTTTGATAAAACAGCAGCATACAAGGGGTATTACAGATGACTTCCATTGGTAGTCAAAATGAGGCTTTGTTTATTATGTATATTATTTTTGCATATGCTAGGGATTTCAGTTATACAGTAGTTCACAATTCATATATGTATTCTTTAAACATACCATCAAACAGGTAGTAACAGTACCGACAGTAACACTGTATGCTATAGCTAGTATAGATGATATTTTTGTTGCTTATGCTGACTGTTATAACACGTGGTGTGGTCAGCCACACATACTGTTATGCATTGTAGTATTGCAACAACCTTTTTTCAAATAGAAGCTTATTAAAAAATTATCATATTGCACAAATACACAGGCTAGCACACCAGTTAATTTTATAGACTAAAACCACTATAGATGCACCAATGAATGTACATATCTGCAGATGCTGATTACAAAAAACATTTGAAAAAAATCAGAAACTTGGACAATCTACCTGGATAAGAAAAATAATGTAATACAACAAATTTCTAAGTGTAAATCTTGTCATTCAAAGATGAGTTCAGTCCCCAGCGCTGCAAGAGAATAAATTAGAAATAAAATTTTTGCTGTAGATGAATGCACATTAGCTGACATGTCCCAGTATCTAATGTTCCTTGCATCCATGATCTGATCATGTTGAGTAATCATATATTTCCTACACAAACCTACTTGCAAGACAATAAGAATTCTTCTCAGGGCACAGGCACAAGGCTTCCAAGAATAAAATTAGACATATGAACTGTACTATATTTTTTGGACTGTCAGACATTCATTTGAATCAATTCATGGGGAGGCTGCCTGGTCGGCATCTCAATAACTCTCTGAAAAAGTTACAGTTTTGTAGATGTTTTGGAAAACTGTATAGTTATGAATACTATCTATAGCCTAAATAGCCTGACAACACTGGGTAGACGGCAGACCTTGATACGATCACTATTCACTCTTCAGAAGGAACAGTGCACATCTGGTTCATCCTAACTTGATGGTTCCCCAGGTCATTGTTGTGAGGCTTACATCTTTAAAACAGTTCATAAACAGTATTATGTTCTCTGGACTGAACTACTCCCACACTAATTGCATTGTCTGAGCAGACCCTGTTCACAATGCCTGCTATGCTCTGAAAATCTATTCTCTTCTCCCTGAGGGAGGTAGCCAGGGGGCCCTACTGCAAAAACAGTTGCATGTCCTCAGGGGTGGTAGGGATGGTGTAGGCTCAGGTAACAGTATAGTCTGTGCACTACAGCATTGAAGCCTGTTGGTTGGGTAAAAAATCATACTATAGATTTGCAAAATGCCTAAATGTAAATGTCAAAAAATACAATGTAAAATCAATAGCCATACATTTGAACTTGTAATGACCAGATAAGGTCCCAGGTACTGTGCAACTTAATTTCTTTATTGTTTTACATCGTTTGAAGCTGGTGTTTAATTTTCAAAATGAGTGGTCTGATAGAAAATGTCCAGAATTACACATAATAAACAACGTAACCTGTTTTTACTACATTAACTTGTATTAATAGATAAGAATTCCTTTCCTTCTCCTGGCAGTGTTTGTTCTGAACTGCATGCAAAGAAGAAAGTCATTTGCTTCAGTAAAGCATCTTCTTGCAGGCTACAAATTGGGATGCTAAGATGTACTGGCTGCAACAGCTGCAGCTGAGACGATGGCAGCACAAAGACCAGCTGAGTGCAGGATCCTCCCGCTCCTCCTCAAAGAATGTCACACAAGACAGCCAGCAGATTTTGGATACCTGCCCTGGTAAGAGTTAAAAAAAAAAGTTAATCACAATATAAGGGTGGGCAATGGTGGCCTAGTGTTTAGAACATTGCCCCGGGGACCTGAAGGTTGCAGATTCAAGTCCTGACATGGGTGCTACTGAGGTACCCTTGAGCAAGGTACTGTCCCAAAGCACTGCTCCCTGGGTGCTGTTGCCCACGTAAATGCTTGATTGTTCCTGTATCTTGGAAGTCGCTTTGGATAAAAGCATCAGTAAAATGTAAATGTAAAATGTCGACATCACACACAAAGGCACACTCGGTTAATGTGTCATAACCAGGCAGCCACAAGGATTAGTAGGTTTTAAGCAATCAGCTTTCTGACCTGACCTGTGGTATGGACAGAAAAATCAAATCAAAGTTTATCATATGTCATATGTACAGTAAGAACATTTTCCAGCAACATGAAATTCTTCCCTTTGCTGTCTGCAGAATGCTGGTAATCAATACAATAATTATTAATAATAGGATACAGTGCAGGCTATTATTTACAAGAGAACAGTGCTGTGGTTGTTGTGTGCAGTGTCACATGCAAAATGTACCAGTATAGTTAAGTAGTTCCATGAGTTAATGAGACTCATGACTGTGACTCCTATCAACTGTTTAGGAGTCTGATGGCAGTGGTTCTACACTTCACACTTCCGTATCTTCGGCCAGAGGGTAGAAGCGTGTACAGTTTGTGTTGGGGGGTGGTGGGGGTCTTTGAGAATGGAGATCGTTCTTCTGCATATTCTATGGTGGTAAATGCTCTCATTTGAGTTAGAGTGAATTCTTATTTTTCTAAAGTTACTTAAGTGGCGTCAGTAATCAGTGCTGATTTTCATTCCATTATCTCCAGTCAATATACTACAAATTGTTAAGTTGCTCTGCTCTGTTTCTGTGTTATGATTCTTTTTTTAAATTAAATATTAGACTTTTTTTCACACCTACTGGCTCCAGTGAAGGAGAGAAACAAGATAAAAAAATTAAACTATGATTCTAAATCACAAAGAACCAAGAACGCAACACAAAGCATAATAAAATAACCACTATATATGTATTTTATGTTTATCTTTATATTTTTTTCTTTAAAGAATATAATGAATGTAGAAAATGAAACATATAAGTATAAGAACACTATCAGCAATAACATTAACACCACTTGCCTAATACTGAGCAGGCCCCCCTCATGCAGCCAAAACAGCTCGGACTATGGTGCATTGTGTGTTCTGGCCTTTCTATCATAGTTAGCATTAACATTTTGGTCTTTGGGATCAGACCAGACAGGTTAGCCTTCACTTCCTACTTGCATCAGTGAGCCTTGGGTGCCCATGTCCCTATCGTTAACAGTCAATTGTTCTTCCTTGGATCACTTTTGTTAGGTATTATATACCTGGAACATGGAGATGTTCTGATAGAGTCGTCTAGCCATCACAATAAGGTCCCTGTCGAAGTGGCCCATTTTTCCTGCTTCCAGTACATCAACTTAAATAACTGACCGTTCACATTCTGCCTAATATATCCCACTGGCCTGACAGGTGCCACTGTAATAAAGTAACTAGATAGTTAGTGTTATTCACTTTACCTGTCAGTGGTGTTTCATGTTATGGCTGATCAGTGTATTTAATTTTTCAGTTCAATTCAGTTTTATTTATATAGCGCTTTTTACAACAGATGTTATTACAAAGCTGCTTTACAAAGTCTGGGTCTGAACATCTAATGAGCAAGCCAAGGCGACGTAGGCAAGGAAAAACTCCCTGAGTTAGAGGAAGAAACTTTGGGTGAAACCAAGAGTTAGTAGGGGAACCCATCCACCTCTGGCCCAAACTGGATGGCAGTAAAACAAAACATCACAGATGAGACAGCAGTCTCAGTTTATGAAGGCAGTCTTAGTTAAGATCCATAAGTTTCATGGCTAAGGTATAAGCGGGAATGAAGGAAGCCCCACTTATCAAGGGAACTGTTAAAGGGTAAAAACTGGCTGGAACCCTAGAATGTATGGTCAGCAGCTCCCCTCTGTGATGGTCAAATAAAAAGACAAAAAAACAGAGTTAGCGTTGTTTGGCGTTGGTGTAGGAGTATAAAATAAACATGAAGAGTGGGAAACATGACTATGAATAGTTGCTGCCCTTGGAATTCAACAACTGCTGTTACTCTATGAAATGACATGTGGAAATGTACATTTATCTCAATGATGTTTAGCACCCTTGGCAAAGATATGGTCATGAAATACCTCACAGTTTACATATCAGAGATATCTCCTGCTACTTCATGAATCCCATATATCCTAGCAAGGTTCTCAGGGCTTTTGGAGAAAAACAGGCCCAAAATCACAGATACTCTTCCATACATAACGGTTGTGCCTCTCTGTAAAACTGTTCTGATGTTGTATGCAATTCCCACATTGAGTGTTTGTTGTCAGAAAGCTCTATTTTTCTTATCTGGCCATAGGACCTGGTTTTAGTTCCAGTATTGTCTAGTAGTCCGCAGGTGTTTTCATTTGTGATTAGATGAAAGACAACTTTTTTCTTTCATACCTTCTTAATATTGAATAATAATTTGTAAAATTGTGATTCTTGGGCCTCCATAGATACATACTTTTTTAGCCCTTAAAATAATGTAATATTATACTGTAATAATTTTCCCAGCCCTGCAATCATTAAGTTATATCATTTTTATACACACTTTGTGATGTACACTCATTTTAAAAATAGTCTAAACAAATAATACCAGAAGGCATTGTTTCCTCTACAATGCAAGTTATCTGCAGGCAAGTTATAGAATGCCCAGATGCCATTGAGAGAGGAAACATTTCTTAATCAGGAGGCCTTTGGGAAAGTGTACCCAGAGACATCAGGAAATCCCCTGTTGCCTCATCAGAAATGGAAGGTTACTAGCCAAAATCCCTGACCAATCAAAACTAGATACTTGCATGCTGTGACTAAAGGGGCTTTTGCAGGAAAAAAATGTTTTACCACTTTCCATTTTTTTGAGTTGAATGTTTTATGATCTTTCACTATACTTTGAAGACCCACAGTCAGATATTTTTAGAGAAAGTCTGCAACAAGCAGCAGCTCTATTATCTGGAAATTATCTGCAGTCTGTATCAGGAAAGCTGGAGGGTGTGTATTCTTTAGGGAATTTTAGCCTCTATGGAAATGATTTTCATATAATTGTACATTTCCATAGAGTTTCAGTAAATGAAGGCCAAATAATTACAAATCTTAAGGGGAACTCATGTAAGACATGAGTCAATATGACTGTGCCTTCCACAAAAAAACTATATGTATGTAAAAAAAACCCATGAAACCGTAAGTAAGTAAGAGTAACAGTAAGTGGTCTTCAATAAGTCACATAAGTGTCATATATGTACAGTGCCTTGCAAAAGTATGCACTCCCGTTTTTCATGTTTTGTTGCTTCACAACCTGCAGTTAAAATGGACTGTTTGCACCATTTCATTTACAGAACATGCCTACAAAAATGTACTTTTTAAAAATGTACTTTTTTTTTATTATTGTGAAGCGAACAACAAATAGGACAAAATAAGAGAGAACCTCAGCGTGCATAACTAAAGTTAAAGTTACTAAACCACCTTTTGCGGCAATTACAGATGCAAGTCGCCTTGGATAAGTCTCTGTGAGCTTGCAACATCTTGCCACTGGGATTTTTGCCCATTCCCCAAGGCAAAACCACACCAGCTCCTTCATGTTGATGATTTTTCCGTGTAAACAGCATTCTTTAAGTCTGACCACAGATTCTCAATTGAATTGAGGTCTGGACTTTGACTAGGCCATTGTAACACATTTAAATGTTTCCCCTTATACCACTCAAATGTTGCTATAGCAGTATGCTACGGGTCATTGTCTGTCCCAGTCTCAAATCACAGGCAGACTGAGACAGGTTTTGCTCAAGGTATATTCTTGAGCAAAACCTGTGTCAGTCTGCCTGTGATTTGTGAGATTTGAGGCTCAAGTTAAAGTCAGGTAAAAGCGTCTGTGAAAGCATGTTGTGTGATTTGCTGCTGACAATTGTTAACCAGATGTGTTTGAATTGTCATTATAGTAAAGAAGCTTGATGTTTGCAGTTTCATTTTATATTGACTCTGTGTTCATAGATATTTTTTTTTAACCTTAAACATATAATACACAAATACTTACTAACTTTTTGTTTTCTTTGGTGTAAATACTTGAATAGTATATATATATTGTATTTGGTGTATATTCTTGGATAGAATTTATATATTAGTTGGTGTAAATAGTTGGATAGGTTGTTAGATTGTATTAGGAAGGAAATAATTAAAGTTAATAAAAGAGCAGAGGTTTCTGACCCAGCAGAACAAAATGGTGCTTTATGCTGGCATGTGTGTTTGATTTTGAAGTACTGAAGAAGGGTTTGGTGGTTGTGGGTGTTGGAGGGTGCTGTGTAGACTCCGAGCCAGAGCACTTTTGCTGCTTTGAAGCTGTTCTGCATTGCTTGAACATTGCTTGCGTTTCCTGTATGTGGACACCATGCATGACCGATAGATGACACATAAAGATGAATCACATCTGTTATGGACATGTTCTACAGTAATCCATTACCAGTCAACACTACAAACCTCAAATTTGCCCCATCCAGTTTAGCCTTGCCTACCTGTTAGTTTAGTTGCTTAATGGCTAAGGCCTACTGTAAATTATACCAGGGAGTAGGACAATAAAACCTTGCTAACAAAGATTAAGTAGACAGCTGCAGGAAAGAGCGTCTCATAGCAATACATATTACAGGAAGTAAAGAAACAAACGTATGAGACTCTCAAGCAGGTGGACAGCTGCAGAGTGAAGGAAAGGTTCATTGTAGATTTATTTTGGGCCTTTTGTTTGAATGAGGTTAAAATGTTTGGAATTATTTTGTTTAATAATAACACTTAAAGTGTAGATTCAAATACTTTTAGCAACATAATGGAAAATGTTTTGGTATATTTTATTTGCTGTTTAAAGTTTTAGAAAATAGACGTTTTGTAACGTACATGCCCCCGTGTTGTCCATGTGTTTGTGTTTTGAGTGCCCTCGTTTTTGTCTAGCCACGCCCCTGTAAGCTGTCTCCGTTCGTAGTCCCAGGTGGTGGTAATTTATGTTCAATATTTAAACACCTTGTTTGGTGCTGTCTGTGTCGGTCAACTGTTGTTTCTCCTGTGTTCCTGACCTGTCATGCCAAGTTGTGTTTCGTGTTCATGCCCTGCAGTCGTGTTTGTTTGTTTTTCTTTAAAATAAATCGTTATCTAAACTTTAAGCTTGCGCATACTTCCTAAATCACACCAGAACGTGACATGTTTAGTAAAAAAAAAAAAGCGTAATTATTTGTATAAAGAAATTCTTTGAAGTTTCAAGATTTCCAATCCAATCCAACTTTATTTATAAAGCACTTTACAAACCGGTAGGACCAAAGTGCTGTACAAAGAATAAATAAG